>BHDV01043874.1:15113-36880 GCA_005406045.1 Adoxophyes honmai | reverse complement strand
TAGCTCCAGATGATGGATCACGGATTGATCCGAAACATGTCGAGCTAATCTCGGTATAAACAACGTGAGTAATTCGTTATTTTTTTTTCACTATGAGTGAGTCTCACGGTAGTTTTATGTGTAAAATTATTATCACATTGCCCGCTCATATTGGGCATTATTCATAATGCCCGGGCATTATGCATAGTGCCCAATTTATCACATGGTCCATAACATATATCCTAAACCGTCCATAACTGGAGCATATCTTAAAGAGTTAATATCAACCATGAAAATTACGAGAACCATCACTTTCTTTCGCGACTAAAAACCTTTTAAATCCAAGCGTGCGCGCAAAGCTAATCGTTAGCAGTTAGGTTAGCAGTAAAACCGGCCAAGTGCGAGTCGGACTCGCGAAGTAAAGGTTCCTTACCATTTATCTATACAATATCCGTCGTTATCGAGTAAAATCATACTCTCAAGGATAACGGATTGAAAGACAAACTTAACTTTGCCGCAACTTTGACTATATATATGTAACGTAAAATAGTCTTAACAATTTTCACGTTCATTAGCCACATTCAGCATAAGTTTTAGGTTCCAAGTTAGATATAATAGTTAAACGAGTAACAGTGACAGGTCACATAACCATGATCGTTTCATATTCCCTAACCACTTCTGGCATAATTTTTAGGGTTTTTTTTAAGTTACAGTGATAGATTGCTAGCCTGTCGCCTAAAATGTACCATAACCTAGGTATTTCCTTAGTCGACTTTCACAACATCCAAGGAAGAACTCAGGTGTTAGGTACTCTAAACCCGACACCACACAACAAGCTAGTCTATTGCTAAACCAATCTTCCTTACCTACTCACCTCTTAGGGGTAGCGCAGACGACAGACTTTTGTACGATCGAGTCTGCGGAGCAATAAAAACTCTGAATGGAAACTGTCAGCGCGCCATTCAGAAATTTTATTGCTCCGCAGACTCGATCGCACAAAAGTCTGTCGTCTGCGCTGCGCCTTACTAATCTACACTTCTACACTAATATTATACCTAAAGAGAAAAGATTTGTTTGTATTTTTGTATGTTTGTAGTGAATAGGGTCAAAAAGTACCTACTGGGCCGATTTAAAAAAAAACTCTATTAGAATACTACATTCTTCCGAATTGACATAGGCTACGTTTCATTTTGAAAAAATTAGAGATCCTTGGTAATTGTCAATAATGTAACCAAGGGTGTAAAAAATCGAATATACCTAAACATGTTGCTGTGCTTTATACCGCAGTACAACCGAATTCCACGCGGGCGAAGCCGCGGGCGGAAAGCTGGTCTATCTATCTATACTTATAAAGCTGAAGAGTTTGTTTGTTTGTTTGTATGTCTGTTTGTTTGTTTCTTTGTTTGTTTGTTTGAACGCGCTAATCTCAGGAACTACTGGTTCGAATTGAAAATTTGAAAATCATTTATCGAGGAAGGCTTTAGGTTTAGGCTGTATAACATCACGCTGCGACTAATAGGAGCGAAGACATATTGGAAAATTTGGAAAAAACGGTAGGACATTAGTCACTATTCCACGCGGACGGAGTCGCGGGCACAGCTAGTGAAAATATATGGGGAGGTGTTATTCTAGACCCGGCACCTTGTACAGTGTACGGAGAAAACTACGGAATCCTAAAATGGAAGAAATGGCAACGAAGAAAAAACATCTTGCCCTGTATTCGTTGAAGCTGAACGGTGTTGCGGTACCTAGTGGCCTGTGGCACATTCTAATTTTGCAAGCGAATGCATCACACCAACTTTAAGGCCCTGCGCAGACGACAGACTATCCGCGACGGACTTTTTAGTCTGTGTAAATAGAACCTATGAAATTATATGCAGTAACGCACATGACGCGCAAAAAGTCCGGCGCATAATGCATACAATCCTCGCAGAGTTTTGTGCGCCGCAGACTCGATCGCACAAAAAGTCTGTCCTCTGCGCTGCCCCTCAAGAACTGCGCTTAGATTTCATTAATGACCAACAAAAATTTAGATACTAGCTTGTTTTGCTGATTATAGCGCCATCTATCATCGAGTAGTAGAACTTCTACAATCGTCTACGTCGTCACCTGTCAAAAAGTTCTACATCGCGCTAACGAAGTTTCAAAGTTCAGTTACATACAATATCCAACTTTCTGTTGACTTCAGTCTTCAGGCATAACATCTCTTTAAATCTTTATATTGGAATTTCTCCCGTACCTACCTACTAGTTTTTTGCCAACTGTACCTACTTAGTGTCGACAATTTAGCCAACCGTTGAAGTGATATATGATTGATAACAAACGTGCCAAGAACCATCGAAAGATTAAAACTAAACTGTTTGTGTGTTTCAGTTTGCTTTTGTCCTGACCTGAAAACCCCTTTGTTCCAATAATTTCATATCGCATCTCGAGTTTCATCCGTGTAATCCCATCCCTACTATATATTTAATATGAATTAATATTAATATGTATTAATATTATGAATGCGAAAGTAGCTCTGTCTGTCTGTTACGGTTTCCCGCTTTAACCTCTCAACCGATTTTGATGATTGGCACAGACAATCTTTAGACCCTGAGAAAGGACATAGGCTACCTTTTCTTGCGAAAAAAGGTAATGCCCAAAATAATTTTAAACAAAAAAAAACCGACTTCAAATTAGCTTTATCCCGAAAGGAAACTTCTGTTTATGTAGAAATTTCCAGTCTGCAGGTGCATTCAGTATTGAAAGAATTATCCTTTAACTCCTAAACATTAAGGAGTTGACCTATCATCATCAACTCAGTATTTTTTTTTATTGCCAAGCGTAATTACTGGTGTAGCTTTGAAAAATGTACTAAAAACATTACCTGTGACTATAAAATTTGAGGGTTGCCCTCGATTTCCCTCATATTCCATCATCAGGTCAAGATATGCTGACAATCGGACCACCTGGAAACTATACCCATTCAGACAAAAAAAGAATTTTTCAAATCGGTCCAGGCGTCTTCGAGTAATCAGCGAATACACATAAAAATACTCTCCATTTCTTCCGTGGATGTCGCAAGAGGTGACTAAGGACATAGGTTAAAGTAAATTTTAGGCGACAGGCTAGCAACCTGTCACTATTATACCTGCAAACTCAAAACCTACAAAAAATGTGCTAGAAGTGGCCACGAAGCGTGTCATAGACATAGTTTTGTCTATGTAGAGTTTTGTGTGCGCTGCCTACCACATTTAAGAATACAGGCGTGATTGTCTGTAGGTATATAAGTATGTACAAATGTAAATTTGGACTAAAATTCCCGAATGCCCATACATTTTTTTTTTATTTTAAGGATAATTCAAAAACTACTAGTTAGATCTTGATGAAATTAAAATGGGACCAATGGGAAGCCATTTCCAATCAAACAAAAAAAAAATCATCGAAATCGGTCCACAAAAAATACAGCCGAATTGAATACCTCCTTTTTTGAAGTCGGTTAAAAATAAAATACAGGCGAATTGAATACCTCCTTTTTTGAAGTCGGTTAATAACTATTCCACGCGGACGAAGTCGCGGGCATCGCTAGTTAATTATAAAAATATTAATTTTGTGAATATTACCTACCGATCTAAAAACGACGTTCGTTGACCGACTTGACCGACGTAGTTTGGAAAAAAGTGCGGTGACTGCATCAGGTGAACGATTCAGAGCAATTCTGCAATTGCAGCTAACGTTGAATGACATCCGCGCGACAGCAAACAATCGCCAACTCATCAGATAATGCAAAACACTCGCTCGCTGGAGTTTTAGGGTTCCGTACCCAAAGGGTAAAAACGGGACCCTCTTACTAAGACTTCGCTGTCCGTCAGTCCGTCTGTCACCACTCACCAAGTTCTATCTCACAAACTGTGCTAGCTAGACTATTGAAAATCTCAAAGATTATGTATTTAAATATATTGCCGCTATAACAACAAATACTGAAAATAAAGCAAAAATATTATTTAACGTGGGCTCCTACATCCTACACAACAATCGTATTTTTTGTGTTTTTGAGTCAACGTGAATATGTAACGGTCACAGGTAGACTCTTGAAATATTCACGTAATATTTTGTCGTATATGTATTTATTTTAAAAGTTCAATTCAAATAAAATAAAATAAGTAAGTATGAGCTTCATACGAAACGTGAATTTTAGTAGTTTTTGGTACGGAACCATTCGAGCACGATTCCAACTCCTACTTGGCCGGTTTATATTCACCGTCACCCGTTATCAACGCTTTCAGTACGTCTAGTGTGTTCATTTCGATGGTGCAGTCGTTAACGAATTCTTTTGGGAGTTATCGCAAAATTGTATGGAAAGCGAGACAGCGCCGCCAGCGGAACGTTTGCACAACTGCCACGGTCGACAAGTCTCCATACATTCCGCGACAACTCGCAAACGAAATCGTTAACGACTGCACCATCGAAATGAACATACTAGACGTACTGCACTTCTATCGTTATAGTCACTATTAATAAATGATTTATTAATTTTCTTTGCTCGTTGTCATTGCACGTGCAGTGAAGTATCTTATCAAAGTTCATTCGCATATTGCGATATATGAGTTACAAAAGAGATGTTTGTATCATTTAACCTACTTATTCCGCGAAGGTACATAAATAATACTACAGGAGAATCGATCACGATTTTTATTTATTATTAAAAACAGAAATATGAATGCTACGACGTTTCGCAGACATCAAGCTACGTAAGTATAATAAGTAATACACGAGTAAAAAAAGCGGTTCTATTAAAAAAAAAAACAATACGAGACTTCATGACGCCAACAAAAGGTCATGGATTTCAGCGAAACAATAATTTAAGTGTTCATGCTTGTAAGTGCTGTGTATTTAAAAAAAACGGCCAAGTGCGAGCCGGACTCGCGCACGAAGGGTTCCGTACCAAAAACTGCAAAAATCACGTTTTTCGTATAGGAGCCCCCTTAAAATCTTATTTTATTTTTATTCAATTATATATTTTTAAAGTAGATATACAACTTAATACTCTGTGAATAGTTTAAGTACCTGTTACTGTTATTTACATCTACCCAAAAACACCAAAAAAATCACGATTGTGGTATTTGGCTGGCCCCGTAAATACTTAATATCTAATTTTACTTTATTTTTAGTATTTGTTATTATAGCGGCAATATGAATACATATATCACGAATGGGGTAAGAAAGAGCACACAAAACGCTACATAGACAAACCCATGACTATTTCTCGCTTCATGGGCACTTCTGGCATATTTTTTAGGTTTTGAGTTGCAAGCTCAACTCAGGCTGGGTTGGTTACCAGCCTGTCGCCAAAACTATATCTTAACCTATTCCCTTAGTCGACTCTTACGACATCCACGGAAGAAATGGAGAGGTGCTATTCTAAACCCGGCACCAAATTAAAAACAAAAGTTGTTGTCAAACCACGAGCCAATTTTAACTCGGATCGCGGCAACGGACGGCATTGAACTTGAACTAAAGTTCTAATATAACTCGACTCTAGCTCCCGTAGTTAACGGGCGGTAACTGTTACGTTACTGGGTTAGTTTTTACCAGTTAAACAGTTTAAACACGACTTGGCAGTAGATCAAAAGTATATTCGACTTGCGTCAAGTTAGCTATGCTATTATGGTGCTATACTTGGTTTTAGTTATGATGATGACGATGTTTTTAAAAGTAATCTATATGTTATAGAAACTTTTTAAGGGTTTTCATTCGCGTATACCCGACCACTGGTTGAAATATTTACGGTCAATTTCCGGCCACCCTGTATAGTTGTTATGGATCAAGTGATAAATTGGGCATTATGCATAATGCCCGGGCATTAATAATCAAATTGCCCTTAGTAATTAAATAGCCTGTAAACCTAGCATGTCACCTAGCATTATACCTTTGCGTACCTCAAGTTCGCAAAAATTCAGCTAGAAAGGTAACCAGAATTAAAGTGTATCAAACTTAACGTATTATCTACAACTTTTGACTGCAGATAAACAAAATCGTGTTTTGCACACTGTCAGCCGACAGTAAAACATGCTTGGAAGTGTTCTTGAATATGATATGTATATTCATGCTTCATAATATGTATACATATTATTACGTATCATAATCATAAGGTCCCGGTGCCACGTGTGCATATTGAATTCATCTACTTATCAATGCACGCGCGAGTACTTGTAATTCCGATATAATCATAATTATTATGTATGTTGTACAATATACAGTCAATAACATCATAAATAAGCGACAATTTATGTAACATGTCGCTCTGAACTATTTGCAACTGCCTACAGTGTGCATTTTTAATTTTAATTAACCTTTTGACCGCCAAGGCGCGAAGTGAAACGCTGTGCTCCTAACGCCACGACGTGAGTCGGCTCTTAGATAGAGTTAAACCAGCGAGTCGCTGCAGAAGCATTTTTTCAGAATTCTATACATGGCAACAATTTTATCTGTCAAACTAATTGTCAATCACGATTTTTACATAACCTAAAAATATCGTATCAGTGATTTGTTACGGAAGTATTATCGTGTTATAATGGCTAAACCGATCAGAAGCAGTGTAAGAAGCATGTTATTTTCTATGATCTCTAACTACAACCAGGTTAGAAGTGACGAAAATGAGAGATTACTGAAAAATAAACGAATATTGGATGAAATCGTTCAGACGCGGTAAGTTATTGTCAAACAATGTTGATGCTTTTAGTGGCAGTCTTTCATTTTGAATTATTTACATAAAAGGAACGTTGGTGTTTTTGTATTATAATACCGTACTTAATTATTTATATTGATTCTAGCTGGCGTGGGTGATGAAAATATCAAGGAAACTATTGAAATATCTGGATGGAGACAAAGATTTCTAAGAAGTATACACAAGAAACAACAAGGAGGAAAATTGATTGTTTATCTTGATGAAACATATGTCCATCAAGACTATAGACCAAAAAAGGCATGGCAATGGCCTTCGACTTCCAGTGATGTGGAAAAAATTTCATCCAGCAAAAGGCATATTATGGTGCATGCTGGATCAGAGCAAGGATTTGTGCCAAATTCTCTGCTTGTATTTAGCACAAAATCCAAAGCAGCTGATTATCATGATGATATGAATAGTGTAATTTTTTTAAAGTGGTTATGTGAAATGTTGATCCCAAATTTGACGGAGCCTAGTGTGATTGTAATGGACAATGCAAGTTACCATGTCACACAAATAAATAAGCCTCCAACCATGCACAGCTTGAAGGCAGACATTCAAAAATGGCTAAGGGAAAATAAAATCCCATACGAAGAGTGCTATAAAAAAGAGGAATTGATGTGTCTTGTTGAGGAAAATAGAGTTGGTCCTGTAGGTATATATATTTTATTTTTATTCATTTATAAATATGTTAACCTTTATGCATTTATGGTTGTTGCTCATGCCTCCAATTGAACAAGAACTGTTTGCATTCAAAGGAAAATATCAAAATATATTTATACAATGAAAAAGTCTCAAATGTATGATGTCCACCACATTATACTCATTGCATATTAGCATGTTGGTTATGTATGTATAAACAAAATTTTATTTTCCTGTGTTAAAGTTCATGGTGAGCGTCGAGGCAGCTGGAAGACTGCCATAAGGGCAGCCTGGTGAACACTGGATTGGTGTTCAAGCTCGAAGCCACGCTAAAGAAACTTGATAGGAATAAGTTTGAATAGCAGTCGAGATTAGGATTTTTAAACTTTAACATTGTCAATTTTTATAATATTATCTTGAATAATATTGTATTGAAAATTGGTTCAGAATAGGTTGCAGCCATAACTATTGTTTTTGCGACGGTTTTTCAATAGTTAAAATCATACCAACCTCTAATGAAATTTTTACTTTATTTAAATTTAACAATATAAATTATAAATAGAGGTGTCTGTGATTAGCCTCTAGTAAAGGCTGGCTGTGTTATGTTTATGCCCGTCGATAGGTAGGGCTCTAGGGTAGAGTAGGATCCCCCTCCATTTGTAGGGGGGAGGAATGTAGAATAGGTTTTATATATGTAATTACGTAAATTTGGAATACATAAAAAAGAAGAATATTAAGATGTCACTCAGAAAAACATAATAGATTTGTCAGTATATAGAAAACTATCGAAATAAAATCAGAATATTCTCAAGAACAGTTTTTATTTACAAAGTTACCTATTAACTAAACCCTCGTAGCTCTACAGTACTTAGTCGTCAATAATAAATTAATATACCTAATGTATTTTTTTTAAACAAATTTATAAAATAATAAAGCCATTTATCCATGAGTCATAATCAAAATCGTCTTCAAATTCATCTGTATAAATAGATGGTTGTATCATTTAGTTTGAAAACTAATTAAGTACTAAAAAAAATGTCAAGTACCAAAACAGTTTTCTCCTACTATAGTTAGTAATACCATATAAAGATTTTTTGAATTTGCCGCTTTTTTTTTGTGCAGCGACTCGCTGGTTTAACTCTTCTCCTCTCTTCTAATGCTTGTTTTTTTTCGAATGGTGCTGTATTATTTTATTTAAATTAGGTATAAAATAACTTACACTACCTATAAATAAAGTAAACCTAGAAAAAATGTTGCAGCATTTTATATTTCAGTTCTTTCGCAATAACTTCGACGCACCATTTAACGTCGTGGCGTCACGGGCACTGACTTGCGATGACGTGATATGGCGTCTTTGGCGGTCAAAAGGTTAAATTTTTCTATTAGTTTTAAGTTTCCAGTACATAAAATTATGACCGTTTCTACAGTGTGTGTGGTAATGTAGTATGGCCGATTATTTAAGCTAGTCTCATGAATAATCTCATCTCATCAATAAAAACTAAAATTCTGCGTTTGATTCGTCAGCAAACATTATTATTCATCGTACCATCTAGGCACATATTATTACGTGCATTTAAAAAGTACAGGGTAAACTTTTTTCCCTTCGGCTTTAAACTGTCTATGAAAAATTTCAATGGCTTGCATCTAATTAATTTCTATCTTCGAGTTAGGAAATATTTCTCCTGTAATAACAAGCCACAATTAAATCATAGCGGGAAAATAAGAATGCAATTTATACTAATTCATCACTAGGGAAAAACTATTTTCGATAACTACATTAAACGCTTCCTTTTTCCGGTTAAGTCAGTAGATTTGGCAACAATTTGAAAACAATGGCGTTGCAGACTGACAAAAAAGTGTAGAAAATGGACATAAAAAGCATAAAAGTTCACATTAGCTAAACTGTTTTCATACTTTCACCCTCGTTTAATTTCTACTATTTTTTAGAGCCGTAGTTAATGTCAGACAGAATCAGTCACATTTGTAACCCGATATTTTTATTAAAAAAAATTAAATTAAATTAAACTCGCGAGTAAAGAGTGACTTTTTCCAAAGCTAAATTTCGCTCTTTTTTAGTAAAATCGGCCCTTATTCGATTTAGTTTTAAATACAATTTATAGATCTCATTAGTTATTATTAGAATTTCCAATCGTTTCCAGCCAGACTTCACATACCTACCAACTTAAAATGGAAATAGAATGAAATAAAATCCAGTTTGAAAATAGAATGCCCTAATTACGTAAAATAAAATAGAATCGTATAAAACAATTGATGGATGACACTGTAAATGTCCTGCTTGCATAACATATCGTTGCATTCACTTGACTCAATTGCCCTCGTGCGTGATAGTTTGATAGCGCAATTGGTTCGTAATAAAATAGCTTGTGTAAAATAAAATAAACAACGAATTGTTTCGCGTAATGAGTTCTAAATTTTGTTATTATATTTTTAAAGTATAATTAATACTTGCGTGTAATGTATAAGTCAATGCCTGTAACAAAGAACTATTTAGTCGACAAAGCAATGATCTAGTTAACGTTGAGGATACGATTGCATTTAAATTGGATATTTTTTTATAATAGTCGTTCTTTAGGTTCATTTTATAAACTTCTTTAAGCGAGTCACATAGGTAGGTAACTAATGGTCTATTCAGGATAACATTAGACATTTCACGGACAACATTTGATTATTCTCAGAAATCCAAAGGTAAAACTGGAAATCATTATTGCAATAACACTTATTAATATTTAATTAGTTATAGTCCCCGTGTGGTGCCGGGTTAGAATAGCACCTCCCCCTTTCTTCCCGTGGGTATCGTAAGAGTCGACTCTGGGAAAGCCTACCCCTCTCGGGAATGCAGGCGTGAGAATATGTATGAATGTATGTGTAATTAGTTATAATATTCACAAAACAAACGGTTTCACACCATTTGCGGTGATGCCTTGGGTATACTTTTAAGTGTGTACTTAAAAATGTGTGAGGATTTGACCGTTAAAAGTGTCATTATTTGATCCTGAATGTACTATCGAACCAACTGATTCCTGACCCACCGCAGGACGTTGTCACAATAAACGTCTTAAACATTTCCTTTGTTAGGCAATGCAATGTCACTATGACGTTCACTGTGAATAGGTTCTATTGTGGGTCAGGAATCAATTGGTTCGATGGTACCATAGTTAATAAGTACTCGCTACATTCACACTATAATCATTTCAGCACATCGAGAAGTTCCTAAACGAGTCGACAGAGGGCGTGGTTCTCTTCAGCTTCGGTTCCCTCATCAAGACGGCCTCTATACCGAAGTACCGTGAAGAGATTATCGTCAGCGCCCTCTCCAAGCTGAAGCAAAGGGTGATCTGGAAGTATGAGGATAGTGCTGACGAAGGCACTATCACTGGCAACATTATGAGGGTCCGGTGGATCCCTCAGCTGGAGTTGTTAAGTGAGTATCTGTTAAGAGTGAAGAGGTTCGTTTATTCTGGGGTTAAAGGGTGATCTGGAAGTACGATAGTGCGAGGGCTTCACGATTTTAATAAAATCTCCGGTCCCCTTTCTAAAGAAACTAAGATGTGATCCTTACAAAGAAATTATAAGGATGGGGGAGTATCCAACATTTGGATTGTCTATAGGCAATAAGTATCATGTGCTTATTTGACAGCCACCAGTGTATGTGATAACCTAATAACCTAAAATACCTAATGTCCTTAGAGCTCACGACGGCTAGACCTTCGTTATTTTATAAAAGCTGAAAAGTTATCTGTGTATGTAGCTGCTATAACCGTAATGATAATTTTTAATTTATGGCCAATTATGAATTTCCTTATCATCTCACTTTAACAACTCAATAAGTAATAGATATTAATTTGTAGACGGAAGGGTCAAGACCACCGTAAAATTGTGACCATTTGAACCGCGATAGCATTATGTTATGATAAAGAGACTCCGTGCCACATTATGGCCTCGTTTAATTTAGCGACGTTTATGTAATAATGTTAATCAAAAAGTTTCGATAACGACGGTTAATTAATACACGACCTATTTGTTCTGCAGTCACGCATTGTTATGATTAGGGCTTTATTACATAGAGCTACTCAAAAGTGACTAAACTGAACAGTAATTTCAATTACAAACCAGTTAGTAACTGTACATTGTACACGACACTACTCAAACGCAAACGAAACTTAAAGCCCTAACAGACGACCAAATCTGGTTTGGTCCGAACAACAAACTAGGTTGGCTCCAAACGGTTTGCTCGACTCGCCAGACGACCAAATTTGGTTTGGACCGAACCACACTTGGTTTGCTCCAAACACCATCGAACCTGTCAAACACGGTTCAGTGCTTTTCGTGCTACCTCAAGTCAACAATGCCTCCGACTTTATCAAAACAAACCAAAATCGCGTTAGTTGTGGCAACCGTCGTAGCTATTACGCCTACCAAAAAGAACAAGAAAAAAAGAAAAGATTTGCAAAATAAAGTGCCAAACTGCCAAACGGTTTGGTGGCTCGGCCACACGATCAAATTTTGTTCGGTCCGAACCAAATTTGGTGGCAAAACCATCGAACCAGCAAACCGTCAATAATAATAATAATGTTCGGCCAACCGCTCCAAACCTAATTTGGTCGTCTGTTCAGCGGTTGGCCTAACATTATTATTACTATTGACGGTTCGCTGGTTCGATGGTTTTGCCACCGGATTTGGTTCGGACCGAACCAAATTCGATCGTGTGGCCGAGCCACCAAACCGTTTGACGGTTGCCACAACTAACGCGATTTTGGTTTGTTTGGTTAAAGTCGGAGGCATTGTCGACTTGAGGTAGCACGAAAAGCACTGAACCGTGTTTGACAGGTGCGATGGTGTTTGGAGCAAACCAAGTTTGTGGTTCGGTCCAAACCAAATTTGGTCGTCTGGCGAGTCCAGCAAACCGTTTGGAGCCAACCAGGTTCGTGGTTTGGACCAAACCAGATTTGGTCGTCTGTTAGGGCTTTTCAAGTCGACGACGGGCAAGAGGCTGCGCATGATCGGGACAGATGGCGTACTCTCGTTTCGGAAGCCAAGACCCTCTTTGGGTCCCTGAGTCCCTGAGCTAATTTGTTAGTTAGCTAGTTAAATTAGCCAGTTTGTCGCTACAAGTACAAGTGATGACTTTTCCTCAAATCTTAGCAACTAAAAAAATGTAATCCCTAAAATGATTTAGTTAAAAGTTAGATTCTACATTGTACGAGCCGCTAAGACTTGAGCAAAAGTCGTCACTTCTAGCAACAAACACAAAAACTCGGGTTACCAGTAGCGTCTCTCGTGATCCGTTTAGTAACTAGTTGGTGACTAATCGCTTCGTGTGCGATCTTCAATGTGAATGTATGAAGGTGACGCTCAAGCAACTCTTTAGCTACTATCTAATGTCAGTTTGTAACTAGTACTTTTTAAGTAGATCCATGTGCGGAAGGCTTTAGAGGAAAACACGTCAATACAGTTCTAAAAAAAAAAATTAACCGATAAGTAAATTCGCACATCACGCTCTGTGGCGTGGGTGATCACGTAAGACTGACTGATTGAGAGATTATGAAGAACTCTTGTTCTTCGGGACGTTAGTTCATGTCACGCTCTTGCTAGTTTTATTACCGCCCTTTCCTCAAGAACGTAACTTCTCAGTAATTTCTCGTTTAAACGTAAAGACAAGATAATCATTTTTTTTGGTCGTTATAGATCTCGTTTAGCTCGGGATTTTAAGTACCTACCTAAGTATCACAAAACGTGATGGCCATTATGTACAATGCCCGGAAAATTTTATTATTTGAACAATTATTATCACATTGCCCGCCCATATTGGGCATTATGCATAATGCCCAATTTATCAATTGGTCCATAACATATAAAAAGCGCCCATGATTCTGAGTGTAAAAACCCTTTTTTTCCAATTTAGAAAAAAATAGACAACCTTTTATAAATGGCCCAGCTATGCTAAGCCTACAGGAACATCTTTAAACTTTCCAAAAAAAAAGTACAACCTTTTAAATGTCCAGGCAGACCTGCGACTTCAAGTCGACGACTGGCAAGAGGCTGCGCATGATCGGGACAGATGGCGTGCTCTCGTTTCGGCCAAGACCCTCTTTGGGTCCCTGAGCCAATTAGTTAGTTAGTTTTAAAAATGGCTCAGCTATGCTAAGCTCTTTAATCATCTTTAAACTTTCAGACCACAAGAAGGTGCTAGCATTCATCGCCCACGGGGGGCTGCTGGGGATGACGGAGGCCATCTCAGCCGGGAAGCCCATGCTGGTCGTGCCGTTCTTCGGCGACCAGCCGCAGAACGCAGCGGTGGCCGAGGTCGCTGGTCTGGCCAGGGTGCTCGATTACGCGGAACTCACGGAACAGTCGCTGTTGGAGGGGCTGAAGAATGTGCTCAGTGCTGAGTGAGTAGACCTTATGCAATATACGAGGGTACTTGGGCTTCATTTGTGATGAACATGTGCCTTCATGTATGTAAAAGTGGAAATTCAGAAGTAAACAGGAACTAGATTCTACACTGAGTCGGGCACCTAATGCGGTCGCAATTTAAACACTCACTTATAGATTAAAAGCTTGGGTCCATGAGCATCCCCTTTCCTTTACGATAGGGTTGGGAACTGAAATTTCGATATTATTTAAACCACCAAATGTCAAAAATTAATTCCATTGCCCCGTGATAAATTAGAACAAAAATCATAAATTTGTGAGCCACTACTCCCAATTCAGTCCAGCTTACTTCAACTTAGTAACTGCAAAACGATTTGCCTAGGTCATCTTACCTACATGCGCTAGGCAACAACTTCACTATAATTTCATCTGCATAACTTCCTCCAACGTGACTTCCATTACATACACGCAAATGACAGAGCAAAATCACCCCATTAATAAAACAAATGCGAAACTTTATTGTTGCTACCCGTGTGGTGTCTTCATTTATTTCTTGGATGTCCGAGTGGTTGTGTGGTGTCGGGTTTAGAATAACACCTCAAATTTTTTTTTAATCTTTATTAAGGCTTTGGTCAAGGTTGACCATGCCAGCCACACCTCACATTTGAACATCAAACTACCGTGAGACTCACTCATGTTGAGAATTTTTCGGATAACTCACGTTTAATAAATCGTGTAATAAATTGAGTTGCGCGAAGAGAGCGGAGGCGCGAAGTGCGCGTTTGGCAGCAGCAGCCGCCCGCCGCGGCTCCTAGTTGAAGGGCTACAAATTAGCCCGCAACATGTCGAGCTAAACTCGATTTATTAAACGTGAGTTATCCGAAAAATTTTCAACCTCACCTTTGCATCCGTTAAAGTCGTAAGACTCTTAAGAGGCGGCTAAAAAAATAAATAGGTTAAGGTATATTTTAGACGACATGTTAGCAACCGGTCACTATAACTTAAAGTCTTAAGAAATCGTCTAAAAAATGAGACAGCGGCACGTTTACACAACTGTCGTGATCGATAAGACAAGTAGAGTTCCCATACAAACTGGAGTATTAACGCAGACAAGATTGGCTCTTGTTTTGATTATAATGACGACACCTGGAGTACCTACAGTCCTCTTAATTATCTTCAGTAACCTTGCCATCCGAAAACGTGAGGTATGCGTAGCAAACGTGACTTATTGTGGCAACATTACCACAATTAGTCTAAGTGCATTATTATTTAAAACATGGCAACCAGTAAATGAGACAGTAACAAAGCCGGTAGTTATTCTAACCAATATTTTATTTCTCGCACACGGCATTCAATCTTCTAACGTACGTGTCAAAAACACGTTACCAAAATTCAAGTGTCTAATAATGAGGTATTGGAAAAATGACATTGTAATTGTATAATTTATTCACAAAAGCATTACCACACTAATGCCACGCTGTGACGCTCATAAGAAGTCATGTTTCGAAATTTTGTAATTGTCAGTTAATATTTATCGCTACGCGGGGACTTAGTTTACATTCAAAGCATGTGTGGGAAAGACTCCAATGGGAAGATCTCCCAGCAGTTAAGCCTGGGGAACGAAGTCCACAGAGAGAAAGTTGAAAATTTCCGGCCTCCCTATAGAAATGGCAATACATAAGCCACCTACTGATCACAGCCTTTCTCTTTATTTCAGAATGCGCGTGAGTGCCCGCCGGGCCTCCAAAATCTGGCACGACAGGCAGACGGACCCACTAGACACAGCTGTCTACTGGACCGAGCGGGTGCTCCGCTGGGGCCCCCAGTCCCCCCTCCACTCGGGGGCGAAGCACCTCTCCTTCTACGAATACACCCTCCTAGACGTCGCTGCAACGTTACTGGCAACCCTAGCCGTAGTATTGTTGCTAATTCACTACATAATATTCACTCTTATCCCGAGATCGATGAGTTCTAGTGGCAAGAAGAAAATTCATTGAACTCCTATCAATGCCACGAGTTTAATTAAGAGAAGGACCGTATTCGTCAGTGTCAGCGTATACCAGATTCTCAGTGGTTCATGGCAGATGCGTTCTGTTCTCATGTCACCTCGCGCGCGGAACAGACTACAACCCGTACGAATTAACTGTGCACCTCGCGCTGTGACGCGCAGTAATAGCAACAGGATATTAAACGTAAATACGTCTAAATAGACGATGGAAACGAGAAAACGGGCAACGGTAACAAAGATGCTATCGCTACTGAGCGCTTGCGGCGAATGCGGGGCACCGCGCGGGGCAGCAGGAGCACAGTTAATTCGTACGGGTTGTACCTGTCATTTCCTGACATCTCTAGTTAGACAGTAACAGGTACAGTCTATCCCGCGCACGACTCAACTCTCACATCACATCACTCATGTGCGTTCATGGCACTGAAGGTTCGAATCGACATATTGAATACAAAAAAAAAACTGTCGTAAACGATTTCTATGGAGAATTTTAACAGCGCCGCTAGCGGCCACTTGTGGAAGTAAGTCTCTCCGTGCGAATCGTTTTCGCCATCGCTAGCGAATACGGTCAGTGCACTCATGGTAGTGGCGCTCTTGGCAGTGATCCATTCTGTCGAATGTAGAATTAGCTCGCTGTGTTAAGTAACGCGGGTCGTTAGGAACACGTTCACGGCGACTGCTTGTGGCGTCAATCGCACGTCATACCTACATCTCACACAACAGAATGCCTAGTTTTTTTGTCACGTTAGATTCGCGTGATCAGGGTAGTGTGGACACGTATAAACTTATTTTTACGATCTTTATCCGATGTTTCTTTTGTCTGTAATAAAATTCGCGTCGCAGTTAGACACAGGATGGTTGTAAATTGACTGTAAATATTTTAACCAGTGGTCGGGTTACATGTCTGAAAACTCTTGAGAATTTTTTCATCCCAATTTTCTTTTTTTTTAATAACGAAAATCAGAAAATATTGACCAGTCTTTTGAACCCCGGCTCTTAGTCAACCACCAATATGTCGAGCAGAAACAACAAACGCGGATGCAGGTGCTCGCCAGCTAAAACGGGGCTTACAGAGCCGTATAAAGCAGGCATAACATATGGCGCACATTGAAAAGTGGTGAAACATTTGCTCCCACAAGGCCAATAAAGGAAATTTTAAGGGAATATTTTGGAGGGGTTTTCAGACGCGTATAAAACCACGGGTAAAGTGTTTAGGTACGGTCAATTTCCACTCACCCTGTATAGTAGGTAGAATTGTTGCGGCTTAGCTAGGACAGTCGCTGCAGGAGGATACTGTCAAGGGTTAGACCGATTGACTTGTTTGGGTACACGTATCTAAGATAGTTGATAATGAAGTATATTTGCCACAAAATACGTATTGAGCATAAAAGCTCATGTCTAAAAGTATTTTTTGTTGAAGGCTATTGAGTACTACCTTATTGTCTAGCTGCTGGGGTAAAAACTTGATGTACTATGGGACAGCAAAGTTTATTGAGTCTCCAGTTTTCGTATCCCTCTTGCGTTCACGAGTCTAAACTAAAGATTCACTAGTAGTAAAACTCTTAAGGCTGGTGACAAACCCGAAAATTCAATGCGTGGACGCGTTACTCATCGCTTCAATCGCTTCGCTTTTGTGTCTAAAAAGAAGTTCCTATTATTATCGAATAGCAAATTCTAATATCTTTACCTTCGTTATAACCAGATTGTAACACCATCAACATGGTGCCAAATAGGACTGAGTGATAAGGCCCTATTTATATTTAATCAACTCTTTCTAATATTTATCATCAATAACTTAGAGATAATTAGCCAAATTCTAGCATAGTTAGGGGATTTTTTAAGTATAACATAACTGTTTTATCTATACTCGGTAAAACTCTGAAATGCGAAGACTATTTTGCAAGTTGAAAAAAAGTTAAAAGTGGTAAGGTAAAAGTACCAATGCTCGACGCCTCAACGCCCAGTAGATGACACCCATCTGTCACCTGTCTTACTATGACGTAAGGTTGCAAGTGCCAAGTATTGGGTCAGTGTCGAGCACAGGGACGTTTACATTATGTGAAAATTGTTTATGGATTGATTCAGAGTAAAGAAATCTTTTTCGAATAAAAATACACTAAAAGGTAAAGATACGATCAGCAACACACTTAGCTATACCATCTATCTTAGTAAGACGTCACATAAAATATATCTTAAGTACAGTATTCCCTGCGCCGAGAAGCACAGAACGATATCCGAGAGTAGCCGAACGAGTAATTTATCTATATTGAACTTTATTTACAAACGCTCTGGGCACAATTTTGCTTGCTAAGCATTCTCGCTTACACACTTTAGTTCGGCTACTCGACGCATTTGGCGCTGGGGTGCTAGACATCTGTCATGAGTCATCTGTCCGAGACATCAATCCAATCACAACCAATCACAACGCAAGTGTTCAGCGCGCGAAAAAATCTCTTTTATCATTGGTAGACCAAAGTTTCCCGCGCCGCAAACCTGGTCTAATACGCAGGTACATCGTGGAGCATTCTTTGTTTGGTAATAGTGTAATTGAGTATTTGCTGTTTGTAATCCTTTTTTTAAACCGTGATTACTGTTAATAACAACTAGCCAATAAGTCATTCTATTGTTACTAAATAAAGATTCTAAACTGTGATGTAAACTAGATAAACAGCTCATTGTAACATTTGGTGGATATAATATTAAAATAATGTAATTTAGGCATTTGGTTTTATTACATAAACACAGCCCTATAATAATATGAAGCAGGTATAGCTGGTATAGACATCAAAAAAATTTAACACACATAATCAACAATATAGGAAATACAGTATAACTGTAAATATGATGTCAATATGCAGTAACAGAGCAAGGATTGGGAACAATAATTCCGTTAAAGGTTAGTCTGACAAGAGTTTCAATTAATTAACAATTGCTAACCCAACTGACTAGTTCATATACAATACTTTGTAGAACCCTGTTGCAATAAACTTTTACCACACATCCATAAAGCTTCTTGATAACAATAGTAAAAGTTTGTGGCAATAGGGATCTAAAAAGTGCCCATACAAACTTTAACTTGTAATGTTGGTAGATCAACCAATGTGCAAAAAAGCAAGTGCTTTGACAAGAATTCCACAATTCTCTTGACAGAAAGCTACACAATCCGTTCGTTTTCTAATTTTTTTATCTTGATCGGTAAAATCTGAACCATGTCTTTACATAAACTATATTCCTCTTGCATCATCACAGCTGCATCGGGATCATTTGTGCAGATATCAACAACAGCTTGGTATGAATCGTAACTCTTCTGCGCATTTGCAATCTGTACATTTTTATCCAATGCAATTCTTTTCATGCTATTCCTGCCAATAAACGCGTATGCGCTTATAACCGGCCTTATGTGTTCAGATTCCAATTTAAACGGCATCTTACCATGTTTATCTTTGACGGAATTGATAAAATGATCATACATTTCAATGCTTTTTTCACACAGATTATTAATTTTCTTTAGCGCCTGGGGAGAAGGCCTCTCTTTGGAGTTGTTTAGCTTCTCCAGTTTTATGTTCAAGATATCAGTGTAGACCTCCCCTAGTTCGTACCAGAGTTGCCGACAGTACTGCATGTAGTATGTCGGGTTGATTTCTTTTAGCAGTTCCTCTAGCATATCAATCCGTCTCTTATGCATTTTGGCTCTCCTCTCATCGTCTTCTTCAAAGAAAGCCAAATAGCTATAAGCTTGTGAACTATCTTGTATCAATTCTATGTAATCTGATGCTAAAGAATCCAATTTGTAGTATTCTTTAGCCTTGTTTAACCAACTCTGGCAACTGAGGAACACCTCTCGAGCATCTTGGTATGTAAGTAGAAATTTGTCAACAATTTTTTTCTCGTACGCAGAAACATCTAAATCTGGGAATAAGAGGTTTTTGATGTCACCGCTGCAAATATTTTCGTCATCTTCTAGCTTCAAATTTGACATATCTGGAATCAAAACATATAAACTTATGAGTTTTTTATTTTATTTCTTAAACTTTCTTAAGAAACTTAATTGAAAAATAAGATATTTTCAAAAAAGGTCTTCCCTGTTTCTTATCAGAATTCATACAAGTTTTTTAGTCAATTTTAACTATTGCAATCAGGCAAGCTTTTTCTGAGAAAATTCATTATTGATTTGAAACATGAATATAAAGATTCTAGACTGACAAATAAAGGTTCAAATCTATTTAGTTAAAAAATTTATGTTCTCATAGGATAAAAGAATGTGATTCTTAAGACTATATTGATTCTCAATTAAAATAACATATAAAGATTATTTTTCTTATTATTTTTATGACTTAATCATACTAGATATGTAAATCAACATACAATGACAACAAAGTCAACAAACACAGAAAATGGTTATGAATTGAGACTAAAACTCTATTACTCAGCCACCCGGAGCTGTTATGTTTAAGAGGTATGGAATGAACATTGTATGGATTACCAACATTGTGGGTTCAAATCTTCAAATCTAACCATTTTTTTACGCATTGTCAGTTTGATATGTTGCCTCTAGTGAAATGTAGCACAGTGGACTTCAGAACTTACCAGTAACAGCATCAGAACTCATTTCCCCATCAGTCATCAGTCTATTTTTAGACGCAGTCATGAGAAGCAAGCAATACTTGGCCCAGCATCTAGCAACATCAGCTGACCTATGTTTCAGTGTCTCAACCTTAGCCAAAAATGCTTCATCGTTACTCTCCGATGCCATCAAAGTCTCTTCATACATTCCAAGAACTGTAGAAGCTGCGGCCAAGTGGTGCCTAGACTGGAAGAAGCCATTCTGCTCAGCGAAGAACTGAGATAGTGTTGCAGAGTTCAAAGCCCAGTCTATTGGTTCGTAATCGGAATATTGCAGCTGTCTGCGTAACGTCACATGGCAGTAAACAGCGGACTTCAAATTCTCCTTCAAGGTGCCAAAGACTTGAGCTAAATAGTACAAAGTGAGTGTGTGCGCTTTTTCAAGTAGCATGAACTCTGTGGCAGGAGGTTCTTCGGAGTTTGAGATTACTTGCTCTATGGGCAGAGGCATTTGTAATGTGCATTTGAATGCTTCATATAAATCTTTAGCCTTCAGTAAGAATCCTTTTGCTGTCTCAGGGTTGTCTCGACTGGACCAGAGGATCCCTAAATTATTGTAGATATTCAAGAGAGTTGTAGTGACCTCTGGTTTGAGTTGGTTCTCGGAGAGGAGTTCCACGGCTTCTGTTAGAACCTTCTCACTGGCAGTGAATTCCTCCGTGTCCATGTTGATAATGCCGATGTTTAAGAGTATGGTTCCCATCATGGCATCTAACTTGACCCTGTCCAAATCAGTTTCAGATCCTATTATTTTCTCGAGGGACTCACGCATGTTCAGCAGCAAATCTTTCGCTTTATATTTCGACATGTATGGATCGTTTTCTGGATCATTCTTGCTCTCCTCGTCAAGCAGTTTCCTCACTTTATTATAGCTCTCCTTGAAATCGTTTAATACCTCTTTTTCTGTCATCTTTTCGTTTGTTTCTACCATACTGTGTTTTTCCAACTGTTACTTGTTAATTTTGATTGCTTACTATCTAAATTACGGTATCAATCGAGGTTAAAAAGAACGTAAATTACTAACACTATTACGTAGAACCACTCAATGCCGTAGTATTCTAGCATGGGGTACAATCAAACTAACACAAAAGCAAGATTGAAATAGATATTTATTGTTTAGGTTTAAGGTTATTATTACACGGAGTCCTATTTCTTTTCTTTTTCGTTTCGATTATTTTGTAGCAGACAATCAGCGGATCAGCGCTGACATGCGCTTGACATATGAAATCAGTGTTGCCAACTATATCTCTACGAGCCCACGAGATGGGGCCGTGAAAACCACCAGAAACCACAAAACTTTTCTGTAGCTGAACCAAAGCATGAAAGAACAACTAAAAAAAAAAAGACTTACTTACTTAAAGATTTTAATAGTAATAAACTGTGTTTTGATCTTTACAAACAGGTGAAGTAGATCATAAC
>BHDV01043841.1:0-17710 GCA_005406045.1 Adoxophyes honmai | reverse complement strand
GCCTTATCATCTTCATCATCTCTCTTCATCTCCGACATATGTATATAAAAATATATAAAACTCAAAGGTGACTGACTGACTGACTGACTGACTGACAGTGATCTATCAACGCACAGCCCAAACTACTGGACGGATCGGGCTGAAATTTGGTATGCAGGTAGATGTTATGATGTAGGCATCTGCTAAGAAAGGATTTTGACTAATTCCACCCCTGGGGGTAAAATAGGGGTTGAAAGTTTGTATGAAACTTTGTAAATTTTTAACCCATCAAGCTGAGACTTTGCATAAGTAAAGCTACTATGACGTAGACATACCTTAAGAAAGAATTTTGATAAAATCCACCCCTAAGGGGGTGAATTAGGGGATGAAAGTTTGTATGAAACTTCGTCAATTTTAAACCGATCGGGCTGAGACCTTGCATAAATAAAGCTACTATGACGTTAACATCTCCTGAGAAAGAATTTTAATAAATTCGGATCAGTACTTAATGGAACGAATAAATTAATACGAACGATAATTTTTAATTTTAAATGTTGACAGTAGATGGCGTTGGTAGTCTTTTAAAACACGCTATCGTTACATTTTCACTGAGTTACAAAAGTCAAGAGCTCAAATTTGCGCGTATTGATTTGAAAAAACATTGCTTCTCCCCTGGATAGTTTTATGTTGCTTGCTCACGAGTCAATTCACCCAATAGCTTGATAGTTTACGCGCTTTTTTCTCACTCTGTCATCTATGTATATTCTGGAAGTTTGTACCTTTGTAAAGAAAAACATAAACTTATTTCCCCAATATAAGCGAGCGGAAAGGTTCAAGCCCTGCGATAAACTTGAAAGACCTCCGTCAAAACTCCGAATGGTACAATCTGGCCCATTTGCGATGTGTGTCAAAACAATAAACTACCCGATTTACTGAAACTTGATTCTAACTGCCACAAATATTTAAAAAACAATTGAGAGCTCAACTAGTTCAGAAATGTTATCATACCACACAAGACTTCCTATCAGAATCCTGGACATTTAATTGACATTTTATTATTTTATGGAAAATTTTCTGTTAATAATTAATGCTCCAATCTATATGACAACATGACAATTTTATGATTAATGTAATAGGTATTAAATTGAATGACTAATGATTAACCTGACAATTTCTTCTAACTTTTTGAGATTACTTTAATATTCATCTTACTAATGATAAACTATAATTTTATTGGATAATGAAAAAAGTACATGTTATTTACAACTTAAACCTAAAAATGACGGACTATAAACATACTTAATAATAACAATAAAAATAACTAAATTAAATCTAAAAAGGGCCCCCGTGGCATGGTGCCCAAAAGGCTGGCAGCGTTTCCTCTTTGAACAGCTATGCTGATTCTTTGTGAAAAATAGCTGCCAGCCCGTTCGTCGCCAGTTGCATCGACCAGGCGCTTTAATATTTAGTTAATTAGCTAATGAATACTGAGTTTGACATGTTTTAATTTCTTATTTTATGATTATTTATACAATGTTTAACTTAATGATAAATTAATAACATAACATTTTCACGCTTTGCTGTCCTTGCAGGGCTCATGTCATTGGACTTTTATTATGTATGGCCTTATGTACAACATGAAATGCAAATAAACGAATTGAATTAAATTGAATTGAAATCTTGAAAATAAAATAAAAATCATTATGATTATGATAAATAATTCTGAGTGAGATTTTAATTAGGTATCTAGCTCGAGGCCCATTGTCGTACATAATTACAATTTTATTGTATTTCTTGCAGTTCACTCTTATAAAATACTAGGCTATGTTCTCTTTTTATATCGTTAATCGTCTTTTCCCTTTCACTTCTTCTATGCTCTACTAAGTAGATGCCTACAGGACAACCCCCTTTCATGATTATTTTTTTAATTAAATTAGCTGTTACATCAGCTACAGTAATAAAAGTAAAGTAAAGTATCAATTAATAATTGAAGTTAGCAACATTACAATGGGCACTTTATTTGGACCTTCGTAAAGTAAATCCTGAGTCCTTTCAACTTCATTTCTTGACATTTAACTCCCCTTCCGTGTCGTTGTAATACGTAAGTATTTACTTAGGTGTTAAATAAGAATAAACAAAACGGCCATTCAAAATAAACATTTATTGCGCGTTAGCAACGATCCAGTCGACGTAGTTGGAGACGCGAGCATAAACGCTCGGGATCCGCGCGTCTCCGCAGGCTCCAGCCCCGAACGACAGCGCGCCGACGACGACGTTGTTGTGCAACAAGGGCCCGCCGGAGTCGCCCGTGCACACGCCGCCCTCACCCTGGTCCAACAAGCCAGCGCACAACATGTCATCCGTGATCACCCAATTGCCGTATCTTTGTCTGCATAACTCTTGGCTGAAGGTGAATAACTGTATACGGCGCAACTGTTCTGACGGGAACCCGAACTGCAAAACAAACAAATTCGGTTCTTCGTATGATTCACAGTTACAATAGTCAATAACATACTAATTAAATAAAGCAATTAAACTAAACACTACAAAGAAAAAGCTATCCTAAAAACCACCCTGAATCGTATCTGGCGCAAAGGTTCCCATTAAGCTCGCACCAGATACAAGCCAGCGCGCGGGTCGTCACCTCGGTCCCTCAGCCTGCGCCCGGGCTCCCCTATTCAAATGTAAAATTAAATGCTATTTAACCAAATGGGTTTAGGTATGCTTTATGCGACAGGCTAGCAACCTGTCTCTATTATAACCTCTTCCATCTGCTTTTCAACCTAAAATTATAGAAGAGTTGGCTGCGAAGCCTGAATTAGTCATGATCTTGTCGTTGTCACGTTTCGTGTGCTCTGCCTATCGCATTTGGTAACACAGGCATAATTAGTATGTGTGCATAAATGCTACTTACTTCAGTGACGCCCCATCCTATAGCCCAAACTGGTTGGTTATCGCCAGCATTGTAATTCGGACCAGAAATGGCTCCCGCCTGTACTACGTTTGAGAAAGTGATGAACGATGCCAAACGAAGTATGGCGATGTCATGCTGGATAGTTAATTCGCTGTAGTTCGGGTGGTTGATGACTTGCTGAACAAGATGCACCACGCCGCCGCTGCTGGCGAAGGAAGAACCGACTCGCACGCGGTATGTGGCTGGGTTGAGACCTCTGCAAATTTTAATCAATTAATTGCAACGACATGTCAATTAAGGAATCGACCCTGTCGGTTTCACGCTCTAAGGTTTCAAACCATTATTATACACAATTAGACGATATGATGCAAAAGTATACTATCCAGAATAATGGATTTTCGGTTTTACCTAATTTTCCGTGATAAGAGAAAGAGTGGGGCAAAAGCAGATATAGTGATTTGAGTAGGATATAAAAGAGTATGATTAGTTCGTTTGGCATGGGGAGAGGAAAACCTAGTTGAACGTTCCGTGGCCAAATCGCGAATGTTAATAGAATCAGGTCAGGTCAAGAGTACTCGAAAACGACGAGCATGTATGAGGTAGATTAATTAATGTGAATGAAGCAAAAGAGGTATATCAGGATCGTAGCAAGTAGAATAAAATAGTCTCAACCTACCCCTGTGGGAAAGAGTCGTGACGTATGTATGTACCTTCTTACACACCATACCAGATTATATAATGATACGGAATATGATGAGGAACCCTTAGTGTTGACTGATGACCTACAAATTGTAGGCCATCAGTCAACACTAAGAGTTCCTTTTATAATTTAAAGGTACCTCTAAAATTGTTCAACCATTGGGTCACATTTTCTAAAATTATTTCCTTACCTGCTATGGCAGTGAGCCGCTGTAAGGATGGCTACATTGTTGAGGATGGTACTGCCGCAGTTGTGTCGGTACAGCGAAAAGTCATCAGTAGCGAGCACGACCGCTGCTTGCGGGTACTGGTCGATTGTGGTTACAGCTCCGCCCGATACTCGCTGTGTCAAGTCACTTGGCAAAGCTGCAATTAAACTGGTTATTAATATTAACATACATATTTACATCTGGGGGTACAAGTAGATTAAAGAAAAGGCATCCTTCCCCATCCTTTTCTTGAAACTGTTCTGGCCATTTCCAACTCCCCTATATTTTGATAAGTATTGTTTTATGGATACAGCATTTAGAGCTATATTCGTATTGTGTAGGTGCAAAAAATGTTTTTTAACTGACTTACCCAAGGTAAAGGCCAGGCCCGTTAATAACAAAATAACGGCTCGCATATTATTCTTAATACTTAATGGTAAATAATCTTATCCAGGCCTATTTATACTATGACTTATCTTGGGTTGTGCCTTGGCTAAATCGTTAATGAATAATCACATTAAAAGATAAACACGAAAGTAACATTCAGAATCCAGACGTAACGAATTTTATCAGTTTATTAATTAATTAATATCTTTTTAATATCATTGGACAATATTTACACCAAATACCTAGTCCCAAATTAGGCAATTTAATGCCTGTGTTATGGGTACTAGACAACGGATAAACATACTTATATATGTATAGATAAACAATCCAAGACTCAAAAGCAAACATTCGCATTCATCATACAAACTTCTGCCCCGACCGGGGATCGAACCCGGGACCTTAAGCTTCACAGTCAGGTTCTCTAATTAATAAGGTGGAATCAGTATTTATTTCATCATGAGAATTATTTAATTTGCATGTGACATTTCGGTTCAAAATGCGAAATAGTCACGGTTTTGGCTATGTACATTTTTGTGTGCTCTGCCTCCCCAATTTGGGAACACAGGCGTGATTATATGTAGGTATGTAAATAAATAGGAAACTTAATTAAGTAGACTGACAAAAAAAAATTACAACTAACTTGATGAAATATAGTACATTAGTACATTCACAAAATATTCAAAATTACAAAGCACTCCCCGATTTAGGACTTGAATTGTTTATTTTCCATATTTTGCAAAACAACAGTATTTTTTATAAAAATTGTACAAAACTAAATCTTACCAAATGTAACATTGAAGTGCTGTAACATTTGACATTATAGACATTGATGTCATCAAATTCACGCAATCCATACTCATCCAACGGATCCACTATTACACGCATTGACTGAGGGTCGTCAAACAACATGCAACAATGCACTAATTTTCTAAAATAAAGATGTATGTAGTACTGAAAATTACAGTAACAGCAGTGTTATGGAAAGAGCAACTAGAACTTGCATCATTACTCGCGGATGTAATTATTCTGACTGTAATCCTGAAGTGAGATAGGTAGATGTCTTATACACTGTCTAGTGACATCATTGTAGTACGAGTAAACACTGGGAAATATATATATAATCGAATATAAAACAAAATTTAAGGTTAGTCATAAATAGTATAAAATTTAGATACTTATAAAATACTAAATAATTTTGACCTAATTGATAATATTCTCTTATGACGGCATAACCAAGTTAGCTGGAATCGGCTTTCCAGAGTAACCGGTGAAGTTGAGTAAACTACAGTGCTCTCTTGGTTTATGACGGGAAATCCAAATTACTAGCAGATTTCTTTCAATAATATTATCATTTATTTATCTTATCAGTTATTTCAGAGGCCAAAACAGTATGAAATAATTTGTTTTCATATTTAAAGACAAACGGTTTTCACTGTGCAACTGTACATACTATAATAGGAAAATAGGTACTGAGTCTACACATTATATTATTATTTCTTCTGACGCATTACGTAGACACAAATGAATAAAACACATGGCTTTAAAAAAATTATATTCATTGAGCGTTGGAAATGATCCAATCGGTGTAGCGAGAAGCGCGAGCGTAGACAGCTGGGTACGTCGGGTACCCGCAACCTCTCGACGACCCGAACGACAAGACGCCGAACACGACGTTGTTGTGGAGCAGGGGCCCGCCGGAGTCGCCCGTGCACACGTCGCGGTCTGCCACGTCCAACAAGCCAGCGCACAGCATGTTGTCCGTTATAGTAGCAGCACCGAATCTTTGTCGGCATTCCGCCTGGCTTACGGTGAAGAACTGTATGTGGCGCAACTGCTCCGATGGGAACCAAGACTGAAAAAGAAAAAGTTTATTTTACACCATAAAGAAGGCATATGAGCAAAGAGATTGCTCTATGGCAAGCAATCACCATTACCTATAAACATGATATATTGCACATAAGTTACTAACTCAAAGACCTTAGGCATAATACCTCATAATGACAAAAAAAATCCCGTCAGTCTTGCCCTCTGCACTGGAATATTATACGATAGTGCAACCAACTACTAGTGCTTTAGGGCAGGTTTAACGAGCAAGATGATAGTAGTAATCCTGATGAAAACTGTTCAAGGTCCTAACAGGCACAAAACTGGGTTCTTTATGTGATTCATAGTAACAATAGTTCGGAATTTAAATGCTACTCACTTCAGTGACACCCCATCCTATAGCCCAAACTGGTTGGTTATCGCCAGCATTGTAATTTGGACCAGCAATGGCTCCTACTTGAACTACGTTTGAGAAGGTGATGAACGATGCCAAGCGGAGTATGGCGATGTCATTGTCAAGTGTTCGGTCGTTGTAGTTCGGGTGGTTGATGACTTGTTGTATGAAGTGCACCACGCCGCCGCTGCTGGCGAAGGAAGAACCTACTCGAATGCGGTAGATGGCCGGATTGAGACCTCTGCAAAAGGATACGAAATTCATGACAACAAAATCAACCTAATTAAATAACCTTACCTGTAACAAAATGCGGACTGTCCCTACTATTTGCTAACGTTACTTTGTTTTGAACCATCTTGGATAAGTGTACCTACCAAATTTCAAGTCATTTGTACTATAGACAAACAAACAAAATATCGGGACAAGTGATACTAAACTGAATCTTCTTACCTTCTATGACAATGAGCCGCTGTAAGAACTGCTACATTGTTGAGGATGGTGCTGCCACAGTTTTGATAGTAAAATGAAAAGTTGTCAGTAGCGAGCACGAGCGCCGCCTGCGGGTACTGGTCGATGGTGGTTACAGGCCCGCCCACTATCCGCTGAGGCAGATCACTGGGTAAGGCTGAAAAATGCATTATATTTTTAGTACTTTAGTAGCTTTTTGATCCTGTAGAGGACATAGACGGTCCCAAGCCCGGTTTGCGAAAGGTGGAGGGTTGGTCGGTGAAACAGTGTACACCCGTCATCACCAGGGAATACGGCCGCTGTAAAATACACTAACGCCAAGCAGTAGGCGGCGGTGAAGTGACCTACTCGTTATATAGGCTACGGTGACCTTGGGGACTACATACCCCCAAAATAACCCGACGTAAGAAGATAACGGAAACCCACTACGATTACATTCCCAAGAGAACTCCATAAAAGGAGTCACGATCCTCAGCAGTGAGGGAACGAGCGAAGGGAGAGAGAGAGAGGACAGTGCAGAAATGAATTTTAATTTCGACTTACCCAATGCAGCAACAAGGCTCGTCAATATTAAAAAAATGGCATGCATCATTCCTTTTTGACGGACTAGTCGTAGAGTATGTAAGCAAACCGTTTTATATACCTATAGCATATCGCGGTAAGTGGGGTAACCCACACATACGAAAGTAATTTTTTAATCATTTTTCGAATCTAATCACATTGTTTGTGGTTTTCCAAATTGTGATAGTACTTGAAAGTAATGAAATTCAGAGTGATAATGTCGTTTAGGAACCTTGAATCAAGCCTTTAAAATAATTTTTCTGCACAATTCATCAATTAAAGCCAATTACTGTACCTTATCAGAATGATAACATTACCTAAAGCTGTAGAAGTATCACAAAAAGCATTATTTATGTTTTCCGAATTTTCCTAATACCTAATTACTTAATACCGAATTCTTATTAGCCCTAATTATTATTAAACCTAATAATGCGAAAAATGAAATTTAATTTAACCTAATCTACACTATAATATTATAAAGAGGAAATATTTGTACCTATTTTTGGATGTTTGTAAATAGGCTCAAAAAGTCCTGGGCCGATTTAAAAAATTCTTTCACCAATAGAATGCTACATTCTTCCAATTTGACATAGGCTACATTTAATTTTGAAAAAAAAATAGGGAACCTTTGTGTCAATAATGTAACCAAGGGTGTTAAAAAATCAGCTTAAAAGTTTTATTTCTGTGTTGCCCCGAATTTAACGCGAGCGGAGCCGCGGGCCAAAACTAGTTATTTATAAAACTAAACATGCCAATAATGGATCCTGCCGTAAGAAAGACAAAAACAAGTGGAGTCGGGATTACCATATCTTCTGGATGTACTGGGAATTATTTGTCGCTCCGCTCGCTCCACTATTATTCCTGGTCACAACTCAAACCTAACCCAGTTCGTTCTACCTACTTTTCTACCCTACTGTTCTAACCTAACCTAACCTACTTTTCTAGCAGTAATTTGCTTTTCACTTCTCATGCTCTTAAAGTGTTTCTTTAGTCTCTACATAGCGGGACTAAAACTCCTTTTTAAGCTCTAAGGGCTACAGTATTTTCTTTTAATTTGCCTTAGAAACGCCTTAAACAGCCTTTCACCGTGTTTGTGAATGTAGGATTATCGCCATTTTTATAGACGTAGAAATAACCTCAAAATGTCAATGAGTCTATTTTTACGTCTTTAAAAATGGCGGTAATTTTCACTGTGCCAAAAAAAACTTAAAAAAGTTAATAAATTTCGCAAGACACGATTATTGATTACGAATATTCATTTATTTAATTATAATAAGTATTAATACATTTTATTATGCATAGTGTAATAATAATAAGCTTAAAACTTTTAAAAATTGTTTACAAGTTTATAAAATCTGTTGGCTAAATATGCAAGCATTCAAAGCGTCACTTTACAAAAAAAGTAAAAGAAAAAAAAAATCCGCAATTTTTTTTTAATTTTTCTTAGGTTAGATTAAAACATATTTGTACAAATGTACATAGTAAGCTTTGTTATAATAAATATTCTATTTTTTATATAACAGAACGTCATTTTTTCCTCGCATTCAAACTGAAAAGTAGAGTGTTTAACGCGAGACTAAACAACCATAATGACTTGTTTTAGTCCCTTGTTGAACAATCTACTATTCTGGGGGGTCGCAGCTCAAACCTAACCTAACCTAATTTCTACCAGCAGCTTGCTTTCTGTTAGTGTCGTACTTCTAACCTAACCTATCCTACTTTTCTGGCAGTAATTTGCTTTCTGGGGTTCTAATCTAACCTAAGAACCTAATTTTCTACTAGCAGATTGTTTTCTGTTGGTGTCCCAGTTCTAACCTAACCTTTATTTTCTGTCAGTGGTTGTGTACAGGTAGCAGTTATAAACTATTTAGTATATTATATGCTTTAGTATATTATGGTATGCACCCTAAATAATCGATAGTAGGTACCTCCTCTTTATATTTAGTGTCACTAGTAATTAGTACTAATAAGAATTAGGTTTGGTAATTATTAGGTTATTTCTTATTAGTATTGTTGAAAATTATTACAAATCATTATTCTGGTTTTGGATTATTAGGTCTAACAACTAATTCGGGGTATAAAAATTAGGTGAAATGACATTCGGGATAATGAAAATTCTAGCTAACGTTGGTAAGGGTACCTAATGATATTCGCACTAGTGAAATTAGGTCTAGTCAGGGAATACCAAATTTTATGCTATTTTTGTTTGCATTATCCTCAAAAACTAACAGAAACATGTTCATAAATTGATTATTTACTTGTTTATGTTTACGTATGTCTTTGCACGCGTAGACAACATTAAATTCCATAGATCTTGTCATTCAAGCAATCAGGGATAGGTTACATACATACATACATACAATGACGCCTGTATTCCCAAACGGGGTAGGCAGAGCTCACAAAACGCTATATAGACAAAACGACGACTATTTCACGTTTTGTAGCCACTTCAAGCATAATATTTTTTAGGTTTTGAGGTGGCAGGTACAATAGTGACAGGTTGCTAGCCTATCGCCTAAAATATACCTTAACCTATGTCCTTAGTCGCCTCTTACGACATCCACGGAAGAAATGGAGAGGTTTTATTCTAAACCCGACACCATACGGAGTAGGACACTGGATAGGTCCATACTGAATAATTCTTATTTTTTTGTAATTGCACAATTAAGACCTAGAATCACCACTACTTTTTCAACCTTTCTCTATCCAAAGCCCACTCAATGAGGTATTTACTCTCTCTTCGTCCGTCGATTGTCTCCATTTGTTTGTTTATCTGTACTTAATCAAATCTTGCCATAGGTAGTAGATTGGATAACTAAAGCATAAATCGAGCCCCCGAGACAGTGCGAGTGCACATAAAAATATGGTTATTTCTTCTTACGCTTTACGTAGTTGCAAGTGAATAAAACAAACGAACAGCTTTGAACATTTATTTATTGAGCGTTGGCAACGATCCAATCGGTGTAGCGAGAAGCGCGAGCGTAGACGCCAGGGAACGACGGATGATCACAACCACTTGACGACATGAACGAGTAGACGCCGATGACGACGTTGTTGTGGAGTAAAGGTCCGCCGGAGTCGCCCGTGCACGCGCCTAGCCCTGCCACGTCCAACACGCCAGCGCACAGCATGTTGTCCGTTATAGTAGCAGCACCGAATCTTTGTCTGCATTCCGCCTGGCTTACGGTGTAGAACTGTATGTGGCGCAACTGCTCCGATGGGAACCATGACTGAAAGAGAAAAAGTTTATTTTACACCATAAGGAAGGCATGCGAGCAAATGGGTTACTTTATGGTAAGCGATCAACATCGCGCATGACAGATTTTAGATGCAATACTAACACAAATATCAAAGGTGTAACTTCACGAGACAATAATTACGACCCTTAGACATGATTGATTACCTACTAAAATACCTAAGGTAACGCTTCATGTGACAATAACAGTCCCAGCTGTCTTGCCCTCCGCACCGAAACACGACATTGAAAGCACTATTGCTTTGGAGGGGATAACAGGTAAGATGATGATAACAATTCGGACAGATCCTGCACTAGGTCATACCACCCCCATAAAAGTGGGTTATTTAACAATCAATTCAGGAGTTAAATGCTACTTACTTCTGTGACGCCCCATCCTAAAGCCCAAACTGGTTGGTTATCGCCAGCGTTATAATTTGGACCAGCAATGGCTCCAGGCTGAACTACGTTTGAGAAGGTGATGAACGATGCCAAGCGGAGGATACCGATGTCATTGTCAATAGTTCTGTCATTGTAGTTCGGGTGGTTGATGACTTGCTGAACGAAATGCACCACGCCGCCGCTGCTGGCGAAGGAAGAACCGACTCGCACGCGGTATGTGGCCGGGTTGAGACCTCTGCAAAGGAATGTGAAATTGATCACAACAAACCCAATTAACATTGTACACAATTTATGTTTAAAATATTTTATTAATGAAAATGCAACATTTTCTTTTCATGCCCTTTTTTTCCTATACTTTTAGGCAAGTGTACTTCATTGTCATCCATCCTGCATATCACATGTGTACGTACAAATTTCAAGTCGATTGGACCAACCGTTGAACGGGAGTGACTGCGCGAAGTGAGCCACCAGGATTTTACTACTAGATTATTGTATTCATCTAATTATACCTAATACGAAATTACTTTGTAATCGTAACCGGGAAGTGGATTTAATTAAAGGCAAACAAATAAACATAGAACGGGAAAAACAGAATGAAAGTTAAATATAACCCTCTTACCTGCTATGGCAATGAGCCGCTGTAAGAACTGCTACATTGGTAAGGATGGTGCTGCCACAGTTTTGGTGGTAAAATGAAAAGTTGTCAGTAGCGAGGACGAGCGCCGCCTGCGGGTACCGGTCGATGGTGGTTACATCCCCGCCCCAAATCCGCTGAGGCAGGTCACTGGGTACGGCTACAAAATGCATTGCGTTTTTAGTACGTACATTCATAGCTTTAAGTCTAAACAAACAGTGGAGAAACATATTTAAATTTTACATACACATAATCACGCCTTTGTTCCCAAACGGGGTAGGCAGAGCACACGAAACGTGACATAGACAAAACCATGATTATGATATGTCTATATCACGCTTTGCCGCCACTTCTGGCATTGTTTTAGGTTTGCGAAGTTGGAAGAGGTATTAACATAGTGGAAGGTTGTCAGCCTGTCGCCTAAAGCATACCTAAATCTATTTCCTTTAACCTGTCGTCTGTGTTTGGTAAGGATCCTAACTCGCAAAAATTCGAAAACGTCGTATGATACTGATCCTTATCATATACATACGACGGGGACTTTTGGGATCCTTATCAAACGCAGACGACAGGTTAACCGCCTCTTGCGACATCCACGAAAGAAATGGAGAGGTGTTATTCTATGCCGATGCCGACACCACAAGGAACTACATAATATTTCATAGCTTTTAATTTAAACAAACAGTGGAGAAACTTTTAGTTAAGAAAATTTAGAAAATTTTAATTTACCCAATGCAGCAACAAGGCTCGTTAATAACAAAAAAATGGCTCGCATCTTTCCTTTTTGACCAAATAGTGGTAAAAAATGTAATCGATACGTTACATACATATATACCCAACCATATCGTGGGTTAATCCACACATGCACAAGTTGTTTATAATCATTTTTCAGATCTTATCACACGGTTTGTGGTTTTCCAAATTATGATAGTACCCGGACATCACACCATTCAGAATGACTGTCGTTTAGGAAACTAATAATCAGTCTGCAATAATTGTTAAGTTACAATTTGCAATTCCAGTACTTTATCTGAAAGATAACATTGCGCAAAGCAAACAAAATATCACAAAAAGCATTGTTTATGTTTTAGGTTCATTCCTATGATTAGTTTATTGAATGAAGTTTCTTATTGAACAAGTTAATTTTACTACAAAATGTTAATTTTATCCGCGTAATCCGATAAAAACCAATAAAATTGACATTGCATATTTAGACAATATTAACGCGTTCACTGCGGGTTGAGACAAAATCGCTTCAAGCTCGACTTTAGGCGAGTGCGGGGCTGAAAGTTCGTTTTGTCTCTCTGGTGCGGGAACTGTTGCCGTTAAACTTAAAAGGCGTATGATAAAGTCAAATCTACATCTCTTTGTATTTTAGAAACTAGGACCATTTAGTGCAGAAAAAATACTTGAGATCTAAATAGCTCGACCTCAAACGCAGTGTGGGTTGAGGTTTATTTAAGTATTAAGAAAGTTACCTAAAAACCAGACTGATCGGCCCGCTGGTAACGCGGCAGCCGATCGCTTGACGTCAGTCAGAGCGACGATAGTTATCGACGCTAAACCATGCGTGTTTTACTTAAATAAATACCTAAGTATAATAAGTGATCGAGACCGATTGATAGTGATTATAAAGGTGATCAATTATTGTATTATTATTTAAATGTATCGTTCTTCTATTTTGCTCACCATGGCTCGTTTGATTATCAAAGCTTATTAAGTAAACACAGTTTCCAAGAAACTCTGAATGGAAACTGTCAGCGTGCCATTCAGAGAATTTATTGCTCCGCAGACTCGATCGCACAAAACTCTGTCGTCTGCGCTGCGCCTTATTGTACGACAAAAAGAACATGAAATAACAAAAAACGCATTTGTATAAATGATTGTTTGTGCAGAAGTTTTCAGTTTTGTGTATAAGCTCTTTATTTGTAGCCGTCCTACTTTTCTTTTGATATTAAGATAATACCGTTATAAGCTTTCGTATTTTTTTTCTTTCAGAACCATTACCACATACATACATACAATCACGCCTGTGTTCCTAAATGGGGTAGGCAGAGCACACGAAACGTGACATAGACAAAATTTTGATTATCCCTTCGCGTGGCAAATTCCAGCTCCTGGACAAAACCAATTTGTGCTTGAGTGGCACGGCCATTTTGAAATATTTGGTGGATGTGGCAGACCCTCTAGCTGTCTGTTTACTTCAGACCCCATTTTTTATAAAAAGCATAATTCTGGTATATTTTTGTATGAAAACAATTATTACAAGCTATGTTTTTGAAATAACCATGAAATAAGCTAACAGATTTCTACCACGCTAGAAAATTATTAGTGTAAAATCTATTTACAAATCATATCCGAAATATTGGGTACAGACAATTTACCTCGTCTCGATAAAATCGTTCAGAAGTTTTAAATAAAACTGTTATTTTATGTAAATTTCGGCTTATTTACAAGAATATATAAAACTTCAAAAGACTACGAGTTCAAAACAACATTCCTCATACATTTTTATAAAACAAAACCTTTACAAAACTCGACTACAACCGGGTACCACTAGCTCACTCAAACTTCAACGCGTAAAAAAAAATATTTTGAGTGCGAATTCTGAACGTTTCTGTAGCTTTAAGTGTGACCATATTCAATAAAATCATTAAAACGTTTAGACACGCCTTCGTTTAATTGTAAAATAGCACAAATTTTGCGTTTTAAATAGAGTAGTACACTTCGTCCAGCTCAGGGACAACGCCACATCCGCACTTTTTTCCTCTTTCCAGCAGCTGGACTGTTGCCTCTAAACGCCTTTATGCGCGTATCATGATGCCACCCGAAGGGCTAAGACTAAGTTATCACGCTTCGCAGACACTTCTAGCAGTTTTTGGTTGCAAAGATGGAAGAGGTAGAATAGTGACAGGTTGCTAACCTGTCGCCTAAAGCACACCTAAACCTACTACCATTACTACTGTCATTTAATACCTCAAAAATTCTTTAGGTATTTTTTCTTTAGCTGGAGTTCAGAAAGAACTAAGAACGAAGCTGTTAATCAATTTTAAGGACCAATGACTACAAAAAAAACATCTCATTATACTCTTGGCAAAGTTATGAAGGATCTAAGTAAGTAGGTAATAGTATATTTAGTTATATAGTTTTTCATTAATGTTTTTGTTTTTGTGGGATGTAAATACACTTGATGTTAAATTTATATTTAAAATTTAGTAAGTAACTAATTAAACTTGAGAGCGAGTTGTTCTCCTCCGAACTGAAAAAGAGCTAAGGATTGGGCCTATTTGATCTCAATCGCACCAGCAAAAGGCATTCACGTTGAGCGCCGCAGCGAACGTGTTAAATTCTATATACTTAATTCTATGTCTATTCTCGCTTCTCAACCAATTTGAAACAGCTTCATACTCGTACTAGACTTTACAATTACTTTACAATCAACATCAAATGATACGATAAAATCGCTTCTCTGTAGTTAAATAATCTAATACAATAATTTAATTATCTCCAAAAATTAACAGATACTTTTAAATATTGCTATTATAAATCTACTCCTAAAGACAAGTACTGTCAGCTCTAAAATTATTGGTACCTAATTTGTTAGCATCTTATATTCATATAGGTACTTCCTTGAAAAAGTTCCTACCACGCAGGCAGCCTTCCCGCTGTAATGGCTACCACCAGGCTTTTAGCGAATAAACTGCCTGCGCGAAGGTTTCCCCAAAGATCAGTGAAACCAATGTGCGCTCTTTCCCCACGGCCCTCGGGCCGTCTTGACGACAAATGCGACGAATTCGTATTGGGTGGCCAGACACTCGTATTTGCTGGCCTTGAACCGTTTCTGGACGTCTATCACGGATTGGACGAAGCCAGTGTTTCGGCGCTAGTAGCACCTCATACCACCGCCCTGCCTATCCACCGTGGAATCAATGACGGACCATGGGGACGATAAACGTTTCTCCGCTCAATCGGATTATTGCACTTACGAGCGCCCTTCTTGTGATATCGTTGCGATAATATTGATAACGATTATTATGTTGATTATGATAATGGATATGCTTATTTTTCGTTCTGTGCAATCTGACCTAAGATTTTTTGCTTTGTAACCAAACAAACATTCAAACTTTTGTTCAAGGGTTTGAAAAATAAATTATTCAAATGGTTGTCAATGTAGAACTAACCGTTGCTCGCGACTTCGTACACTTTGTATCCTCACTTTTTTCTATTTAAATTAAGACGATCAGTGTGACTGCGGTTTGGCAACAAAAAACCTAACATTTCAGGAGACATCATAAACAGATAACGCAGTATCTAATTGCAGTTACAATCCACTAAAACCATTAATAAATAAAGGACACCCTAAGTTTTGGTTCAATAGGAATAAACAAAACAGTCATTCAAAATGGTGTTTATTGAGCGTTAGCAACGATCCAGTTGGTGTAGCTGGCGACGCGAGCGTAGACGTTCGGATAATACGCGTTTCCGCAACCACCCGACCCGAACGACAGCACGCCGATGGCGATGTTGTTGTGCAACAAGGGCCCGCCGGAGTCGCCCGTGCACACGTCGCGCGGGTCCTGGTCCAACGAGCCAGCACAAACCACGTCATCCGTGATAATCCAATTGTTGTATCTTTGCCTACATACCGCTTGGCTTATAGTGTTGAACTGTATATGGCGCAACTGCTCTGACGGTGCCCAAAACTGAAACGAAAACAAAAATCAGTCGATTCTTACTTTACAATTTAATGAAATGAAACTTTGGATTTTAATGAAAATTACCTCTGTGACGCCCCATCCTATAGCCCAAACCGGTTGGTTATCGCCAGCGTTGTAATTTGTACCAGCAATGGCTCCTGCTTGTACTACGTTTGAGAAAGTAATGAACGTTGCCAAACGAAGTATGGCGATGTCATGTTCGATAGTAAATTCGTTGTAGTTCGGGTGGTTGATGACTTGCTGTACATTGTGCACCACGCCACCGCTGCTGGCGAAGGAAGAACCGACTCGAATGCGGTATATAGCCGGATTGAGACCTCTGAAAAAGAGTATTTTTTGAACCCTAAACCATTTTTCCTTTAATACGTTAATGTGTACGCGTACTTGTATAGGTACCATTTGGATAGGTTTTTATTTATTTCAAAACATGTTTCAGCGTGGTGTCTGGTTTAGAATAACACCTCTGTTCATTTGTGCCGTGGATGTAGTGAGAGGTAACATGGAGGTTATATGTTAGGCGATAAAACCTCTTTTATCTAACTTAGCACCTAAATAACAGGTATGCTAAAAGTGGCTTGTAAACTAGAAATAGTCACGTTTTTGTCTAAATACCTATGTAGCAACGGATGAGCTCTGTCTACTTTATTTGGAAATACAGCCGCGATGTATAAAATAATGCTACGTACCGCCAATACAAAAATACAGAAATGTGAATATATTATCAATTTCAGATGCTGGTTTTATCATCTCCTTACCTGCTATGGCAGTGAGCCGCTGTAAGGATGGTCACATTGTTGAGGATGGTGCCGCCACAGTTTTGACGGTACAGCGAAAAGTTATCAGTAGCGAGCACGAGCGCCGCCTGCGGGTACAGGTCGATTGTGGTCACATCTCCACCCGAAACTCTCTGAGTCAAGTCACTTGGCAAAGCTGCAATTAACAATTTAAATAGATATTTAACTGCATCCATATAATTCAAAAGCAATAAGGCCCAGCTCAGACGACAGACTATCCGCAACAGACTTTTTAGTGTGTGAAAATAGAACCTATGGAATTATATGCAGTAACGCACACGACGCGCAAAAAGTCCGGCGCACAATGCATACAATCCACGCAGACTTTTTGTGGGCCACAGATTCGATCGCACAAAAAGTCTATCGTCTGCGCTGCGCCTAAGCCTTGATGGACTCATTTCATAAACTTACACACGAATATTTAATGTGTTTTATATTACAAGTCCCATTAAGATTGGGTGCGAAGGTTTGCGAGGAGCATCGGTGTGTATG
>BHDV01043785.1:112640-127802 GCA_005406045.1 Adoxophyes honmai | reverse complement strand
AATAATACTACACCGCGCTAGTCTAAACTCCATATAGCTTACACTATAGGTTAAAAGCTAAGAGCGCTCACAATGTGAGCATAAAAAAACTGAGCGTCTAGTGTGTTCAATTCAATGTTGCAGTCGTTAACGAATTCGTTTGCGAGTTATCGCGGAATTGTATGGAGATGTGTCGACCGTGCCAGTTGTGCAAACGTTCCGCTGGCGGCACTGTCAGAGTTTCCAGACAATTTTGCGATAACTCGCAAACGAATTCGTTAACGACTGCACCATCGAATTGAACACACTAGACGCCCAGGTTTCCGGCACAGATTCGTCTGAGAAAAGTGAGAGTGAAAAAGAGGCAACCCTGGTTCTTTATGTAAGTACCCTTTCTTATACAAGTTGACCCTGCACCAGTCGCCGACTTGCACAGATTTGTCTATACCGGAAAACTGTTTCTCTATGTGATCACCCTTATCCGACACAAACCCTTCCTTCGCCGCCTCTTACGACATTGACAGAAGAAACGAAGAGGTGATATTCTGACACACCCGACATACATACATACATACATACATACATAACATCACGCCTGTATTCCCAATAGGGGTAGGCAGAGCACACAAAACGCTACATAGACAAAACGATGACTGTTTCACGTTTCGTGGCCACTTCTAGCATTTTTTTTAAGGTGGCAGGTACAATAGTAACAGGTTGCTAGTCTGTCACCTAAAATGTACCAAAACCTATATCCTTAGTCGCTTCTTACAACATCCACGGAAGAAATGGAGAGGTGTTATTCTAATCCCGACACCATACATAAAATATAGCATACTCTACAAGTCTACACTGAACTTAACTTTTCCTTCAGTTAATCACCAACCAGTTTATACACGAGTATAAGATATCCTTGAAACCTGACCCGCCGTGGCCCAGGAATATTGCTAACTGCATTACGTCGCCTTGCACTGCATAGTATTAATTTAGCACAAGGCCTGAGTGCAATGAGCGGCATGAAATTACCTTAGCTAATACAATTACTGGGTCGCGCTTTTGGGTGCAACACGCCACACGCTGTATAAGTTACATATAGTAAGAAACATCATAAGACAGATGTATAAAGGAGCCGGCTTTAAAAAGAATCATCTCTACACAAATACAGACATACACCACGCCTGTACTTCCCAATAGGGTAGACATAGCACACGAAACGATTCATACAGAAAATCCTGACTATTTCACGTTGCGTTGACACTTCTAGCGTATTATTTTAGGTTTTAAGGTAAGAGGTACAATAGTAACAAATTGCTAGCCTGTCTACTAAAATATACCTTAACTTAACCTAATCTTAGTCACCTATTACAACACCCACGGAACAAAAATGGAAAGGTGCTATTCAAAATCAAAATTTTCAATTAAGCAAGTAGATCTTTAATTAAATATCGCAACTCGCAAGTAAATTAGAACAATTCGTAAGAAAATAAATTCTTTTGCACGTCTTGTTTTTGAGAGATTCTAAACCCGACGCCACACTTTCATACAGCAAATAGCAATGGAGCAAAATTATTTGCCCTTGTTCAAAACAATATTCTTCCGAAGCATGAAGCCAATACCAGTTCTCCTTCTTGCAGATTAAGTGTATAAGGAGACCGTCTTTATTCATTTGAAGTCGATTAAAATGCGTAAGTTGATAATGATGCCAGAACAGATGGTTAATACTTTTTTAATCCACATATAAATTCTATACCAATATACACTAGCTTCCATAGAAGTAACCAATAACAAAGTAATCAGAAATTATACTTCAATATTTTAGCGAGTTTGTTCTTAAAGTAGTCAGTGATGATTCATGACTCAAATACATGAAAGTCATGTGACACAATGAATCATGAAAACAAATTGCTTGTGCCGTTCAAACTAATGGTGCCTAAGTAAAACGACAAAAGGCTGTCCACAGAAAAACTACCTTCACAGAATATTACGCTCCTTTTGTAATAATTCGTTCGAACACCAAATACATCAAAATAACGGGTCGAAACTGGTGGTGTTAGTTTTACATTGTCAAATGGTAGTCGGAAAAGTACGTACATACATACAATCACGCTTGTGAATGTGAACACGAAAAATGACATAGATAAAACCAAGACCATTTCTCGCTTCTAACTATTTCTAGCATAATTTTAGATTAAAAAACAGATGGGAGAGTTAGAATAGTGACGGGTTACTAGCCTGTCCCCTATAACATACCTATTTCCTTGGTCGCCTTTAACGACATCCACGGAAGAAATGGAGAGGTGTTATTCTATACCGACAATTTGTTGGTCCTTTTACTTTTGCGTCTGTTTGTGTGGAAACAGACGCAAAAGTAAAAGCACCAACAATTTTTTTCTTTCAAACTTAAGTACATATACATTTTGTTTTTACACCAACCAAATTGAGAATGGTGTCGTTGTGGTTATGCCCATTAATAGTCTATACTATAAGGAAATACATATTTAATTAATGTAAAATAAATTATGGTGAAGTGCATTTCTTACCACAAACCACGGATTAGATAAAGAAGGTTGGATTGGCAATATGCGCAGGGCAGGCGCACCACAGGTATGATCAGAGGGTCATACTTTAAGAACCACGCGATCATACTTGTTTAGTGGCATGATGTTTGCATCGCCGTGCGGAGCTGCGCTAAAATCCTTTGAAAATGCCGTATTGTACGATTGTAACGAGTAGGTTAAAGACTCAGGCGTCAAGTACCAAGCAAGGAGTAATTTATATTCACCGATAAGCATAGAAACTTCGTTTTATAGTATATTTTTCGAAAAAACAATTTTTAATTATGAAATTCTAAGTAGAAACAACAATTACCTACGCCAAGAGACACAGAAAACGTACATTGCTGTTGAAGTACGCAAATATTTCGGGTTAAGATTCATTTGACGCGCAATGGATAACGAAGCAATCAAAATAAACACGCTTCTTCAACTCGATCGCGGCCTCGCCGAACTTAAGTTTGTAGTGAATCTTGTGCGGGTAGGTAGTTGTATCGTACGTACGCACTTTCGACGCAGTGTGCGAACCAATTGCAGCTCTTTATTCTACGTGTATTAGTGTGCGTAATTGTGTATCTATTATTATTGTTGATGTAGTGGAGTTCTTTGGCGGGAGACAGGTGGCGACGCTGGTTTTCAAACAAAAGTGTGACTTTTGCCTATCCAACCTTCTTTATTCTGATCCATGCCACAAACTAATAAATAAGGAACAAATAGATACTTAAAAAGACAGGTCTTTTTTTGTCCCAGTATTAATCATGTCTAACAATCAATAATACACAACACAATATAACAATATTACGTTTGACCACCTGGTTACCCTGAAATTGCTAAACGTGGCACTGGATTTTTGAATTCATGTGCTCTGCCTACCCCTCTTGGGAATACAGGCGTGAGAATATGTATGTATGTATGTAACAATCATGTTTTACAAATATGGTCGCTTGCTGGACTCTTCATTTTGACTTAGGTACAGTCAGCGTCTGATACATGTATACACTTTAGTACCTTTTCTAATTAACCTCATATTTGAACTCTCGCATGAAATTGTCACTGCGATCACAGTGACAAAGTACCAAAGTGTAACCATGTATCAGACGCTGACTGTACATAACAATAATCCTTTTTTACTGTTAAGGCGCAGCGCAGACGACGAAACTCTGAATGGAAATTCCTGGAACCTGTCAGCGCGCCATTCAGAAAATTTATTGCTCCACAGACTCGATCGCACAAAACACTGTCGTCTGCGCTGCGCCTAAATGTTACCACTTGTATCACATTTGACCATAAATGATACATTCCCATGTATCCGCGCCGATTTGAAATAGCAACCGTGCATCTTCGTGGATCGTGTTTTCCATCCGATACCGACATCAGATCCAATACAATCATATCAAGTGCGCCGACATTGGATCTGACGACAGAAATATTTTAAATTGATATCTTGAGCCTTACAAGCGGTGTTGAACCTGTCATTTAACCTCGACACAAAAAAGGGTTGTAATCATTTCTAGCTCTGAAACGAAAACGCTGATTTCAATGTTTTTATGTGAAAACGACTTGTTTAGTGAAACCAGTTGGGCAAAATGGGCGTGGAAGGGCCTTATTGGTCGATTGCTTATTCCATGACCACTAGGTATCCTAAAATCTGTACAATAAAAGACATAGGTACGTTACCAAGAACAAGAAACAACAAAACACTAAGAATACTAGGTAACAAGTTTTGGTTTAGGCTACTGGCTTGCAACCTGTGACTATAATACCTCTTCCATACGTTTTTAAAATTATGCTTGAAGTGGCTGTGAAGCGCTAAACAGTCATGGCTTTGTCTATGTTATGTTTCGTATACTCTGCCTACTCAATTTGTGAAAACAGGCGCGATTGTAGGTATGCATGTTGCCAAGAAGTCAAAAAAATGTCGATGTAGGTACACAGTCATATATTTGACGCTCTCTTTAGATACTTAGGCTGCCTTTCCACCTGAGATTTGCTATGCAGCTATGCTGCGAAGATGTATTAAGCTGCGCTACGAAATCCGTTTCCACCGATGCTATGCTATGTGCAACAATGAATATGATTGGTGGATATCAAACGCATATATATACCATAGGCTAAGCGCGCACTACGACTTTTTGTCGTGCGACACGATTTTAAAACAGCGCTGTCCATACTGATTTTTTCATCATAGTGCGCGCGATGACATATAAACCCTTACGTTGCATTTCTGCGACTAAATTGTCGCGCGACAAAAAGTCGTAGTGTGCGCTTAGCCTTACGCCTTATACCATCGACTGGATGACGCACGTCAGAGTTTATACGAAGTAAAGAGTAAAACAACTCGATTTTAAAACAACGTCCTAAAAAAACAATGGCATGGTAATGAGGGAGTTTATTTTAACCTAAAACAATCCTCATAATTGCTCCGTAAAAATAAACGGAAGAGACGGCAACATAAATATTACAGAGTACTGCTCTTGGCAGGGAAATGAGACTCTATTCTCAAAACGACAAGGTGTAACTTGTTAATTTAAATCACACCTCATTAAGCGAGACAATGATCTATGAAATGTTATTTTATATTCCGTGCGGGATTTAATTTATGTGGGAATCAGTCGAGTTAATTATTTAATCAGGAAGACGTGTTACGCGAGCGACGCGAATAAAGCTTTTTTGGCTAACGAAAGTCGCGCGATTGTTATAAAAAAATACATACATACAATCACGCCTGTGTTCCCAAATGGGGTAGGCAGAGCACACGAAACATGACAGACAAAACCATGATTATGACTATATCACGCTTCGCAGTCACTTCTAGCATGGTTTTAGGTTTGCAAAGATGGAAGAGATAGAATAGTGACAGGTTGCTAGCCTGTCGCCTATAACATACCTTAACTTAATTTCTTAGTCGCCTCTTAAGACATCCACGGAAGAAATGGACAGGCGTTATTCTATCCCGACACCACACGGCAAAAAAAGATACTAGTTGAGATAAGAAAACTTCTGATGTCTAAACCTCTGATGGCGTCATCTAAAAAGACTAGTTTTTCTGCCATTTTCCCTTCATCGCTCTCGCTAAAGTTATTTTACATTCTCAGTATGAAAGTCACTTTTCTCGAAAACGTTTCTCACTGACGCTCATGGGCCCATAACCTATCTCTATGCAAAAAATCTAAACATTTCCTTTCCCCTTCGCTACGCGAAAAGGCGCAAAGAACGCACTTTCGCACCTATTCCAGTATTTCGTTTACGCATGGAGGGTTGAAAATAATGATTTCCCGCACGTCAGAAGCGGGATCATTTGGGAGCTCGTTCGACTCGTTATCACGTATTTTCTTTGGTCCCAAACATGCTGCAGATGGTGTCAACGGCCTTCGAGAACGTTCGTAACTTTTCCAGGAATAACAATAATATTCAAACGCCGTCCGTAATGTATGAGTATTTGGAGTTAGGCAAGTAGAAAAAGTGTCGTTTGTAACCGTGTGATGTCGAGTGTAGAAAAACACATCTCCGTTTCTTCCGAGGATATCGTATAAGGCTACCACGGGAGTAGGTTAAGGCATATTTAGGCCTGACACTATTATACTTTGCCAACTTAAAACCTAAAAAAATATGCTAGTAGTGATCATGAAACGTGAATAGTCATGGTTTTGTCTATGTACCGTTTCGTGTGCTCTGCCTGCCTTATTTAGGAACGTGACGTATGTGTGTAATAAGTGTCCTCTGAGAGTTCCGAACGTGGAAACATTTGGACAATTCATAGAATACTGAACTATTATTATGTATATTAGTTTCATGTACTCCTAGGATTTACTAACTCGGCTGTCAAGAAAAGGATTGTTGCGGTACGTATCACTCTCAGAGATTTCAAATGATAATTTGCGTACATTACAATCACATTCTCGCAAGAATGATCTTTATCTACTTCTCATTTGGTTTACATTCCCGTGGTCTTCCCTGAACTATTCCAAAATCTCTTACGCTTCCAATTTAGTACGTGAAAGATACATGTTCCTGACAGACACCAAATTACAGAACGTAATAGATGTAGGTACAGATAAATACTTTATATGTTAGTGAAAGTACACGTGAGACGACAAAGTACAAAATGCTCAACAGAGCAATTTTAAGATACTAGTACACACAGACCAGCAAGCGCACAGCGAGAGTAAATACATACATACAAACATACATATGTATATACTACATACTTACATACATACAACACGTTACATAGTCAAAACCAAGACTATATCCACGTTTCGTAGCCACCTCTTACACATTTTTAGGTTTCAAGTCAATGGGTAAGGTAGGATGCTAGTCTGGCACCTAAAGCGTACCTAAACATATTTTTCCTCAATAGTAATGGAGAGGTGTTATAATTAAAACCAACACCATCATGAGATCAAATTTATAACATCTCTCTTTTTACATTGGGGGTTAATAACTCCCTACTTTATTTATCAGCTATCTTTCCGCCCGCGGCTTCGCCCGCGTGGAATTCGGTTATATTGCGGTATAAAGCGAACATTCCCTCGGGAACATCAATTTTTTCCGGGATAAAAAGTACCCTTTTATTTAATCCGGACCTCTATCTTTACGTCTGCAAAATTTCAAAGCAATCGGTTCTGTACTTACGGCGTGAAAGCGGAACAAACAAACAAACAAACTCACTTTCCGATTTATAATATTAATAAGGATAACTAGTTGCTTACTACTTTATTTATCAACTAGCTTTCCGCCCGCGGCTTCGCCCGCGTGGAACTCGGTTATATTGCGCTATAAAGCACAACTATAAGAAAACTTCTCGTTTCAAACGACACACAGCGCTTTCGATCTATCATCTATAGATCGGTCATCGATTGATATCGATCTATCATCGATCGATATCGATCTATCAAGCAAACTATATTTTTGTTTTCCCTCGCTAACATCAATTTTTTCCGGGATAAAAAGTAGACTATTGTTTAATCCGGACTTCTATCTTTACTTTACGTCTGCAAAATTTCAAAGCAATAGGCGTGCTTTCACGCCTATTGCTTTGAACAAACAAACAAATAAACAAACTCACTTTGTGATTTATAATATTAGTAAGGATAAGGATAACTGTTCCCCGTGTGGAATCAAGTTTAGAAAAGGACCTCACAATGAATGTCGTAATGGATGTCGTAACAGGCTAAGGCAGGTATGTTCTAGGTTCTAGGCGACAAGCTAGCAACCTGTTACTGTCATACTTCTTTTATCTAACTTGAGACCTACAAAAATATGCAAAGTGTTTTGTCTACGAGCGTTTCGTTTGCTCTGCCTACCCTATGTGGGAATACCTGACGTTTCTACATAATAATATGTATGTGCGTTTGAAACTGTGTTGGTATTTTTCGGTATTCTCTCGGTGCCCTTTGAAAGTAAATCTAATCAAAGAGTAAACTTCTCAATAGTTTAAAAAACTATTTTTAGTATTATTAGTTTAAAACCATTTTTGAAATCATAAAAAAACAAACATTGGAAAAATGGATTCTCCGTAAAAATAGATAGAAAATGAGAAACTACACAAGATCATGGCGGCGGACATTTCTCAAGTGGCTTTATGTTCGCGACATCCGTTTATTCTGTTGACAATGAATTATAGAAATGTCGGCGTCTGAATAAGAATTCTTTGTTTCAATACAACATATTGAATGCTCGTTGTTATTACGACAGTTGAAGAAAATATTAATACATATAGCACGGGTTTAACACCTTTCTATTTCTTCCGTGAATGTCATAGCTATCTAAGGAAAATATGTTTATGTATGTTTTAGACGTTAAGCCCATAAGGGTGCGGCTCCATTGAGGCGGAGACGAGCGGAGCAGAGATGAGACATTTGGGATCGACCAATCATATCACATGAAATCCACATCTCGTCTCCGCTCCGCTTTAATGGAATCAGTCAAGCGGAGACAAGATGTGGATTTCATGTAATATGATTGGTCGATCCCCACACGTCTCCTCTCCGCTCCGCTCGTCTCCGCCTCAATGGAGCCGCACCCTAAACCAGGGATCGTTACCGGTATTACTAAAAACTTAAATTTCTCCTTTAATTTGGAATTTTAGCTTGGTATTCCTAGATAGTATTTAGGTAAGCCTACAAAAGTACGACATTAAATGAAAAAAATCCAATAACATACAAAAACAACTGAGATACCGAAATTAAATACCGGTATAAATGTATGAAAATAATACCGGTATTCGATCCCTGCCCTAAACCTGTCACTATTAGGTATAGTACTTTTATCAAAGCAAAACTGCGAAAGGTAGCCTAGCCAATGGTATCGTTTACGTAACGTTTCGCTTGCTCTGCCTATCCCGTGTGGAAATGGTAATTATTTGAAAGTTGCGCTTACTAAAGATTGTGTGAAGCATTGTGTGAGGATTTTTTTGTTAAATAATTAGCATTTTTACCGCCAAGAGTTATAGATACTACAAAAGTTATGAAGAATGCGGTAAACTAATTAATAACCATACAAATCTGGTTACCCTGAAATTGCTAAACGTGGCACTGGATTTTTGAAGAGGAATACAGGCGTGAGAATATGTATGTAAGTAGGTATGTAACAATAAAAATAACGGTATCTGATTTTCTAGTCACTAATGAACACTAGTCTTTAAACTAGACGTCCGCCGACCGCCGTCATGTGGTCAAGACTGATAGTGGGAACGACTCAGTTAATTTGCCACATAATTCATCTACATGGGACGCCTGAAAGATGTTTAAATCCGATCAGAAACATTCAAAGATTACTACATACACCTCTATGGCATTCCTCGTCTCCTAGTAACTCCGCTCGTAATCCACCGTCGCATTCTCTGCCTTCTTTGTACCAGATCACAAATAGGAACTTGTTATTGCGAGATAATTGCGTGATTGTTTACGAATACCTTGCTATGATTCGTCAATGGTAGTACGATAATTCTTCGGAAATCTCGGCAATAGGTTTGGCGACTAATAATATGAGGCAGTTATTTTTTGATTCACTAAATAATTAAAAATAGATAACAGACCATCATACTTGCAAAGTAGAGAGATGGTAAAGTCACTCTATGGTAAAAAAAATCCGAATGGCACTAATAAATGAGCTATTGTAATATTTTTTTATTTTGTTCAATGTTGAGTGCACAGGTTACTGCGTAAAGAACCTATTACTACCTTAGGGCAGTGTTTCCCAAACTTTGTTTTGCCGTGGCCCGGTAATTTTCATGCTGCCCCTTCATGGCCCACTTAACACTTAAACCCAAGCTACCTCTAGATAAAATATAATACATTTATTTAAGTACATTAAAGACGGGAATGTCGCGACCCGGTATTTTATTTAGATGGCCCGGTACCGGGTCGCGACCCGGCAATTGGGAAACGCTGACCTAGGGCGCTCAGTATTCTTGATCCGTCACTGTAACCAGGACCTCTGGTTATCTGTTAACAGGTAGCCTTCTACAGTAGAACTAATACATGATCAACAGTATTCAATGTCTTGTCACATATCGATAACTTAGAGGTATCTGTTACTACAGAGTATATTAATTTACCTTAGCATGATTGCTATTGCTTTTGCGCTGTTGTATAATAATTATTTCCGATAAATCTATACTAATATAATAAAGCTGAAGAGTTTGTTTGTTTGTTTGTTTGTTTGTTTGTTTGTTTGTTTGTTTGTTTGAACGCACTAATCTCAGGAACTACTGGTGCGAATTGAAAAATTCTTTTTGTATTGGATAGACCATTTATCGAGGAAGGCTTTAGGCTATATAACATCACGTTGCGACCAATAGGACCGAAGAAATAGTGGAAAATGTGGAAAAAACGGGGGAAATTTGTTACTTTTCCACGCGGACGGAGTCGCGGGAACAGCTAGTTGATAATAATCATAATTTTCGTTCAATAACTTTCAGCATCTTTTTTGTCGTAAAGTAGCCATGGTAGCCCAGTTGTAGCCATGGTGGTGTCTCTCATATACAGTTTTTTGAATCATAGACTCGCATTATAATTTTACTTATACCTACGATATTCCGATTTTTTTTTTCATTTCTAAAAGTTCCAATCTCATCAAGTTCAGTCATTCTCTATCTACCCTTCACTTGTTTTCATGAAAACAACATTACGCAAATAATAATAATAAACATAACTTTGAACTTAAAATGCTAGCTAGGTCTTCCATAAATCCTAAAATACAAATGGCATTGGGTATGCAGTATCGACCGGCCTTCGGAGCAGTTGCTAGGCAACAGCCTCGCAGGACCTTGCCGCGCTTCATCTGAACATTTTAAATCGAGCAGGAAGCGGCATAATACACGTACGGACAATGGAAATGGGCTGGTTGGGATTTTATGTACAATCACCAGTACCAATATCTGATATAATAAGACTGCAAAAACATCTGATACGACTCTATTACTAGGGGCAGTAGGTCGTGTATGATATTTTTGCACGCTCCGTCGTACCAGATATTAATGCTGGTGACTGTACATGGAATGCGACCAGTTTCCATTGCCCGTGTGTGTAGATCAAATGGCATTGATTGAAGTTTCATATGGAACTATAGTGCCGTGATATGAATGTCGGTTTTTAAATTAATGCCTACATCAACTTTTAGAATCTTAGGTACCTATTACGATGCGCGTTCCTAGCCGACGACAAGCAGCAATGGAAGACGACATGTCGTTGCGACAATACTGTCTATACATTTCTATGGACTACTTACTATAAGTGGCTAGCTTTGTAACCATTTGACGTGACGCGACGAGACTGAAGCTGCAACGTTTCTACTACGAACTTGTACTTTTATCATTATAACAGCTGCTAGCAACTGTCAACTTTGAGGTGACGAAACTTTTCGTATCCCGACTCCCGACTGTACATGAATGCGGTCCTTTGCCCTTTCACATTCAAATTAAGAAAAAAACATGTAGTTTTAATGGAACACCCAAAGATCCGCACCAGCCTACCAGCCAGTCATTTTTGCACACAAACTAAACTGCAATTTGGTGTTTGTACTTTAGAAGCACCTACTCAAGCCTCAATTGGCAGATTAAAGCTTTTGCTCAGACGTTTCTAAAGGTACCTACTTGCTCGAAATACTTTACATTAGCATTGTGTTATGGAGTTGTGCATTCAAAGATCCCGACGAATTGAGAATCTCCTCCTGTCGGTTAAAATGGTTGTACGACAGATCTTCTAGCACAAAACTACTAAGGGAGATTTACAGAGACACTTACAGCGTATCTATTTATTCATCTCGATCGGTAATCTTCGGCTAACATCGGAATTTGAAATTTAGTTTACGAATGAATGCGAAGGATGTATGGAGACGTGTCGACCGCGGCAGTTGTGCAAACGTGCCGCTTGGAGGCGCTGTCTCAGTTTCCATACAATTTCGTGTGAATTCGCAAACGAAATCGTTATCGTTTCATGACCGTTTTGATTACACTAAGCACTCAGGGTCAAGAGTGGACTCTCTGTGTAAAACTATTACCTATTCTGTGTTTGTACTACGTGAGGGTACAGTCACCAGCAGTAACATTTGCCATAGAGGAGCGTGCAAAAATATCTGACACATACTACTGCCCCTAGTAATAGTCGTATCAGATATTTATGCAGCCTTATTGTGTCAGATATTGGTGCTGGTGACTGTACAGGTTTTTAAAAATACTGTTAGTTCTTGGTAAGAGTGTTATTGGAGTCGTGACATTCAAGTATGTTTGTAAACAGCTGACAGGAAACGACATGTTTGTCATGCAACGCAACCGAACCATTACGGGACGTTAAGTAACCAAGGGATTATCGATTAGGTGATAATTAGGGTTGCCACCCGTACTTTATAATAAAGTATTGTACTCTATTTCAGGTAATTGTACTCTATACTTTATGAAAACAATAAAGTACGCGAAAATACTTTATTTTGAATGATTAGATTTTTTTGAGGTTTGAAAAGTTTAGTCCTAAGTGTATTTTCGTTAAACGAAATTTATCGATTGGTGATGAATCCATGTCGCCACTCGCCAGCGCCACATCAGCATTACTTATTTCATACAAAGTGCAAAAAGTAATAAAAACATGTTTTTAAATATAAAATTCAAGAAAAATAATTTGTACTTTATCTTGATACTATGTACTTTTTTTTTCTTACCTATAATAACCAATGTACTTTAACTGCAGAAAAAAAAGGTGGCAACCCTAGTGATAATGAGGCCGTTCATTAAATAGCATTTAAACTATTTTGGTCATTTCTGCAAGGGAATGAGGAAGTTGATTTTTTTTTAAATACAAACTTTCCGTCTTCATGCCTTTGGTGATTGGTAAAAATATTGTCTAAATTGCTTTTTAAATAATACTTAATGAATTTTGGTTTTTGGACACGTGATTTCTCAAACGTTGTCTCAAATAGACGCAGACCATCAAATTTCAAGAAGACCTAAAATGTATCTGACATCCTTCCTTTTGCTGTCGAATGTTTCTTTTTATTCAATATGACGCTTGCTAAAATATAGACGCATGTGGGTCCATGGACGGGTAGGTAAAGGACATGGTATGTTTAGACGAGAGTTGACAACACAGGGACAAGTTGCCAGCCTGTCCTGTCGCCCAAAGCATCATCATCATCATCATCATCAGCCTATATACGTCCCACTGCAGGGCACAGGCCTCCTCTCAGTATGAGAGGGTTTGGGCTATAGTTCCCACGCGGGCCCAGTGCGGATTTGGAACTTCACACCCAGCGTTGAATTACTTCGTCACTGTGTGTAGGTTTCCTCACGATGTTTTCCTTCACCGAATAGCTCGTGATTAATATCAAATTCGCCCAAAGCATACCCAAACCCATTTCCTTAGTCGCCTCTTATCCACGGAAAAATGGAACGATGTCATTTTAAAACCACTCTTAATTAATAACGACAAGATTTACAACAAGCAAATTAATTCACTCAAGATCTAAACAGATACGCAGTGGACTGGCATTCAAGAAACAGGTAAGTATTTGAATTTAGAACAGATTTCGGCCTGATCCTTTTTAGATGGATGTAAGAAAGAGATAAAGCAGCTTAGGCCCTCTCTCATTTTCCGACGAGTGAGCGCCGTGTGGCTCAAAGACGTTTGCGTCAAAACTCAATTTCGTTTGTCCTGCGAGCCTTTGTAGGTGCTTATTTCTCCTTGAAGGACGGATAATCTTATTTAGATTAAGTTTTTGAATGAATCTGTTTACGCCAGTGGCGTAGCTACTAAGGGGCTAGGCGGGACAGCGCCCCGGGGCCCTCAAGCTCAGGGGGCCCTCGAATCCTTACCAGAAATTTCAATCGTACTGAACTGACAGGTTGCATCAGCCTATATACGTCCCACTGCAGGGCACAGGCCTCCTCTCAGTATGAGAGGGCTTGGGCGATAGTTCCCACGCGGGCCCAGTGCGGATTGGGAACTTCACACACAACATTGAATTGCTTCGTCGCTGTGTGCATGTTTCCTCACGATGTTTTCCTTCACCGAATAGCTCGTAGTAAATATCAAAATCGATATCGCACATAAATTCCAAAAAAATCATAGGTGCGAGCCCGGGGTTTGAACCCACGGCCACAGGTCGAACCGCTGGGCTACCACGGCTCTATCTGTTTACGCTGCAAGTTAATGTAATTTTTCATTAGATTAAATTGATTTTATAATATGTCGTAATACCACCCAAATGACATGTAAGCGATAAATAGTAGAATAAGGTTTTTTGTTTATTTGCAATCATCTGTTTGCAGCGATATTCAGATTTGCGCATTAATTATTAATTATTACGTTCGTATGGTAGTGCCTAGGTACATAGTACATACGTTCCAACTCTTCTAAATTAAATTCATACAAGTAAACTTTCATTCAAAGAAAAAACTAAAATTAAGTAATAAATCATAAAAATAATACAAATAAAAATAAAAATAAACTTACAAGAAACCATGAGGACAATTAAAGTAAAACTTCGTCGAAACAATCGCAGTTATCTCCAGCTCCTGTAAAGAAAAATAAAAGTTGTAAAAAGAACGAAATAAAAAACAAAGCAAACTGAAACAAATTCTTTCTTACACAACCAAAACAAGAACAAAAGGTTTCCGTCAATTTTATGGTCTACTTAAACTGTACACCGGAAAGACAGTATAATAATAATTACAACAAAACACTGGCAGTTATTTTCCTGATTCTATATTTAAATTCCTTTTATCTCTCGCTTGCGGCGACCAACACGCCCGGATGCGGAAAAAAAGAAAAAATATAAAGCTGGGACACATGCGTCGCTGTCGCTTGCATGTAAGCTTTATGCAAGAGCGGCTTCTGAATGCATGAGGAGATAACCAAACGCATTATGTGAAAATACTCACATAAAATATTTCCTGCTGCGTTAAAAAAAACCTTTCGTAGATTTACTATTTTTTTACCGATGGACACAGGAGTTACTCAAGTCAACGCGTGATTGCAACTGTTATTTTTAAACAAGTTTTGAAGTTAATTAAGAACGTTTAGTGGTCATTATTATTGATGACTAACAAGCCGGTGACCAAAACGCTATTGAAGCGCGATTCGTAAATTAAGTAACGTCAGTTTACTGTCATTCTGCGAAATCCGAAAAAATTGCA
>BHDV01043785.1:16008-112415 GCA_005406045.1 Adoxophyes honmai | reverse complement strand
TTACACAATTGAATTGTAAAGTGTAGAATTAAATTAAAGATTAGAGATTAGATTAAATTAGATTTTCAAACTTTATATTTCAATAAAAAGTCACGTCCGTCAAGTTTTTTTTTAAGTAAACAAAAATATTTCAGTCTTGTAGGGCGTAGGGATCTTTATGTCCCGAAAAAAAATCAGTCCACGCAGGAACTGATTAAATTAATTCTACATAGAAGGAATAGCCTCAAAAGACTATAAAAACACGACCGTCTCGTTTTTAATCTTCTTTGGTTCAGCCTCCAATGAAGTTCTTGGTCGTTATTTAACATTACGCAGCGTGAACACACTTGTTAGAGGTAAAAGTTAGAAGTTTTAATTACGGATCGAAATTGATAGCGTGGAACTTTTTGCGAGGCGCAAACTATCGAGCCTTTAAAAGTTTGTTTCTTTTGTACTTATCTAAGATTTAATACAATCACTGGCATCTAACTTGGAAAGATTTTAAGTAGTGGGGGTATCGCGCATCGCTTTGTCACGGAAAAAGCGGTGCGTATAACTTTGCCAATTTAGATGCCGGGGACTATACCACCATGGATCGTAAATTTTATAGAAAATTCTGTGCAGTGGAGGAGAAATAGAGGAATTGCTTGAAAAATATGAAATCACAGAAACATGACATAGACAAAAGCAAGATTCGTAGCCACTATCAGCTTAGTTTTAAATTTAAAAAGAGATGAAAAAGGTATAATAGTGACAATGTCGCTTCTGACTACATGCACGAAAGAAATGTAGAACATTTTAGGTTAATTATTACATTATCAACAGATACCTACTTCAAACGCAACAATGCTGCACCGAATTCACAGTAAAATTTACGATCGCTGATGCTCACAAAGAGTAGAAACTTAAAGTTTACTTCCTAGCTTTCCATACAAGATTTTTCCCATGTTAAATGTGAAAAACAAATTGATTATTTGGATTTTTTTTTAAAGATAAGTGTCTATTGTTAAGAGACTTCCGGCTTCCGTTTTACGTTTCGAAAAAAATAGATACGACTGCACAACTAGTAAACAGTTACTCAATTAAACTTTACTAATGACTTATTTATTCCTTATATTAATTAGTCATGTATTAACGTTAATACTCGATAACGAGCTGTTTGCGGTTTGCGCTCGGTTACGTTGGGATCTAATTATAGAAGCAAGGTTTTACATTAATTGTACCTGTTTCATTTAACTTGTGAACTAGAACTTTGATACTTCGCGGCAAAGTGACTGCGTTATAGCAGGGTAAGTAGAAGAATTTGAACACTTGGTCACTTTCTGTAGAATGCAACTTACAGAGTGGGTGTAGTTTGTTGCGATGAAGTACTAGTGTTCGGCTACAACTGAGCATGACTGAGATAGGTCAAAAACGCATTATTTTGTTCTTTATTTTGATTTGTTTTTATTTTTATAGATGTTGCCAGTGTTTTTTCAAAGACGACTAAGAAAACATAATCATTGTTTATTTTAATAATGGCCACTTATAACCGCCGTCTCGGAAAAAAAATAGATTCCAATTTTAAAATATCCTCCGCTGACATCCGCTTCGAGCCGCCGCAGTGTCTGGCCAGTGAATCACGCCAACACAAAAAATGCATGAATGTTTGACAACACTCGGCCTGTTTACGGCTTGTGTTTGGACAGGAATTAGCTACGCCTACCGACTGACTACACTATCGGTTTAATTCTTAATAGCAATCGCGAATTTTGACAGTAATTATGCATATTATTGTGTTTGAAAGTTATAATGATTGTTGCATGCAAAAACAGGTGAATGCGCTGAGTTTAATGAACTGCTTTTATGCAGTAGTGGTTTTTGAGCCTCAACTTGAAGGAACTAACTCTTCTAAGGTAGCGTTTAAAAACATGTTAACAATTTGTTTTTAGTAGCGCATATAGAAAGATCACATTTCTTAAAATTTATTAAACTGAGGAGCCAATGTAGGTTAGAACAGAATTACGTTACTTTACAACGTAACAGCAAAAATACAACTGGATAATAACAAAGGAGCCCTTGTTTCCCAATGGAACCGGACTAGGAAGTATCGTTGGCGCGGGAAATCGTAAAACGGAGTATACATCAAATGAAACGGCAAAAGGTAAAGATAAAAGCGTATTCCAAGCGAACGCAAGTTTGATTGGACCGCAACATCAAAGGCGTAATGGATACCATATTTTATTTATATTAATGGCTGGTTTATATTTAAGACCAATTTTGCAGTCTTCTTTATGGTTTTGCGATGTTACATCGTTCGGTAATGACAAGGTCAGGATTTAATGTTTAATTTAGCAAACGGGGTTACCAACGTCTAAATGAGGCACTTTGATGTGTTAGCTGAATTGCATCAATATTTAAATTAAAATCAACGGCGGTTTATGGTCTTAAACTGAACTGGGTACCTACCTAATATGACAAACTACAAAGCATTCCAATTGCATGATTAGGACTTGTTAGTCAATTTCCTCAGAATCTTTACGAGTGTTTCGTAATAGCAACATTTTCACAGTAGCATTTTTATCCAAACTCCAAATAAAGAAAGTGTCGACGAAGCTCCGCTCGCGCGGAGCTCCTACTTCTAAGTGGTTTTGTTCCTTCGGGCCGATTATTTGACGTCTCTAGTTAGACAGTGACAGGCATAGTCTATCTCGCGTGCGATGACTTGCGTCTCACCGTGCTAAGCAGGCTACTCTGTAAATACCTAAGAACTTTAATTAGCAACCATGTTAGTTTTAAAATAAAAACCGGTTGCTCTGGTTCACTAAACAAGGAACGTCTAGTTTTCTCGAGACCACGTAAATATTTAAGGCTAATTTAAAAAGTAAAATTTGTTGAAGTTTTGATCGTTTTATACTATATATTTCCAAAACCTACCTGAGATACTTTACTTCACTTTTATACCAAATTTAACAGAGTCATTAAATTTTTGATTTTAACTCTTGTACATTGGGTAAGACTTCTATTAAATTAAAACTAACATACTCGTATCTACAATTGTTTCAAATGTACAATTGACGGCCGAATAGCCCACAGCCCACCGGTTAAAAAACCTGACTGTGAAGCTTGAGGTCCCGGGTTCGATCCCCGGTCGGGGCAGATGTTTGTATGATGAATACGAATGTTTGCTTTCGAGTCTTGGATGTTTATCTATATAGAAGTAAGTTTATCCGTTGTCTAGTACCCATAACACAGGCATTAAATTGCCTACTTTGGGACTAGGTGATTGGTGTAAATATTGTCCAGTGATATTTATTTATTTAATACAATCAATCACCAATCATCTACAAAACCATGACTATTTAACGCTTCTCAGCCACTTCCAGCATAATTTTAGGTTTAAAAACAAGATAGAAGAGGTACATAATAGGGACAGGTTGCTAGCCTGTCGCCTAAATATTTATTATCTAACTAAGACATCTATTATTTAACAAAAGCTTGATTAAAAGCGTGGAAACCGAAATATACTGCACACAAGGCGAACCCTCTAACATGCATGCTAAACTAGCAACAATTTTTCATTACTTTATGGCAGGTTAATGCACGCAAACGACAGACTTGTTTACATCTTGGACAAACAGGCAAAGCCAATTAAGTTTCAGTATTATTTTTACATACATACATACAATCACGCATGTGTTCCCATATGGGGTAGGCAGAGCACGCGAAACGTGGCATAAACAAAACCATGATTATGACTATATCACGCTACGCAGCAACTTTTAGCATAGTTTTAGGTTTGAAAAATGAAAAGGGTAGAATGACCTGTTGCTAGCCTGTCGCCTAAAGCATACCTAAACCTAGTCGCCTCTTACGACATCCACGGAAGAAATGGAGTGCTGTTTTTCTATCCCGACACCACACGGCAATTCTTTACGGCAGGTTAGTGCACGCAAACGACAGGCTTGTTTACATCTCGCACAAACAGGCAAAACCAATTAAGTTCCAGTCTTATTTTTAGGTCGATTAAAATTGAGCTTCTGGTTCCGCTTTTACACAAACAACTTTGTCTTAATTAGAAGAGTTGTTTTGTGGGTTTGGTTTTCCCCCTACAATTAGAGAGATCGATTTTAGCTTTCGTGACACTACCTGTACTTAGAACACTTCTCTATTTTCCCGTGGATGCCGTAAGAGCTGCGACTAAGGGCTATATTTCACCGGGACACCACGGCGGCGCAACCAGTCGTCGGCTACCAACAAAATGTATACAGCTCTATAGGGAGTTACTCACCTGGTGTCCGTTGGTTGCGCAACCATTTCATACATTTGACGACTGGTTGCGCCGCCGTGGTGTCCCGGTGAAATATAGCCCTAAGGGTCTCGTCACATTAGTCGACGCCTTTTCGGCAAAATGCGGGTAGAAAAACCTTTATGTCAACGCAATAAGAGCGAACAAGACCTCAATCGACTCGGCTCGTTCGACCGAGAATGGCCGAGCCAATTCACGTCTTGTTCGCCCTTATTGCGTTGACATAAAGCTTTTTCTACCCGCATTTTGCCGAAAAGGCGTCGACTGGTTTGGTGAGACCATAAGGGGTTGAGGTATATTTTAGGCGACTAGCTAGCAACCTGTCACTATTATAACCTGAGAACCTAAAGCGATTAAATATGCTAGAGATCACGATGAAGCGTGAAGAAGTCATGGATTTGTCTATTTAGGTTTAGGTGTGCTGTGCCTACCCCATTTGAGAATACAGGCGTGAATGCACGTATGTATGTATGTATGTATATTTCAATAAAAAGGTTTTCAAGATTGGTTACATTGTTTTAAGTACCTAAACAAACAAGGCCTTTATAATAGATAGATAAACATGAAAAAATAGGGGAAGAGACAATTTTGCCTCAGAATTGTTTAACTCAGAAACCAGTGTTAGTTTCAGTGGATGGGAGATTTAGTGGATGTTTATCTTGCCCCCAACAGCCATATATTTTCATCTTAAACTAAGAATCGTTCCGTGAGGAAACATAAATTCCGGATGGCGCCAATTAAGCGACCGCTTAATTAAGTTAAAGACGAACTTAGAAAAATAAATCATTTCCCGTGACTTTCGAAGTAAAACCGTGAGAGAAATACAACAATAAGAGCTCGCGTCGCGCGCGCACGTGTGACGAACAGATTTCATATAAAGACCGGTGATATAATATTATGATGGGTAAATATAAAAATGGCGCGGCGGCAGAAGCGGCCGAATTAAGATAAACCAGCCAAGTGCGAGTCGGACTCGCGCGCGAAGGGTTCCGTTCCAAAAACAGTAAAAAAGACACGCCTTTTCTATGTGAGCCCCCCCACCCCCCTAATTATCATATTGTAAATAACGAACCAAGAAATTCATTGGAAGCTGTACTAAAGAGGATTAAAAACCGCCCAAGTGCGAGTCGGACTCGCGCACGAAGGGTTCCGTACCAAAAACAGCAAAAAAAAAAAAAAGTTTTTGTATTTGCTGTTATAGTCAATACAGCCTGGTGACAGACGGACAGAGATACAAACGGACAGCGACGTCTCAGTAATAGGGTCCCGTTTTCACTCTTTGAAAAACCAGGGTCTCGTTTTAAACATAAAACTACCGTCACTTTACATAGATTAGTTAAGATAATGGCGACTCCATGGTTTCTAGAACCACGACGAGCATCCAAAAGTCCTAAGCCTAATTATAAAACGGATACACTTAGGCCTCTTTAAAAGAGACGCATGGCATCTGGCGGGTAAACGCTAAACCCTAAGGTAAGGTTAGGGTTAGACCAAAGACCAGTGGGTAAAATGACTATTTTATTATGTAGGTACGTCCTTCGAATATGACGTGTAAACAGACCATAAATATATTACTCAGTTCTTCACTATTTCGCGCGAAATACGATATGAGTCAGTCTGTTTGTTCCGTTGTGCGTTACACTGTATACTTAGACCCATTCATGCTACTTCATTGCAAAAATAAAACAAATAGTTCTTGTTACCATGATAACGGTAAGACATTTATATGACGTCTCCCAGAACTAATTTTCAAAATTAAGTTAGTCATATTTTAGCAGTAGTAATAGTTTAATTAATGCTGTATCTATATTAGCAAAATCGCTATTGCTACAGTAGTTTGACCGTTGAAATCAAAACAATTGTACGTAAATATGACAAATTTATTTATTTTTCTTCTTCTATTATTGTTGTTGTTGTTATTTTCATAATGTTTTATTAAATTTTATAATTTTTATATTGGCTTAAGTATTTATTTTTTTGCAATCGTTTTAAATTCCTGACTTATTAAATTTTTTATTAATTTGACGATCCTTTTGTGATTTACTTTTATCTGGCATGAAAATTAGGTATGAAGTGATTTCCAGAATGAAATAAATAAATCTATCCACCTATCTACCTAATCATTAATTCCAAATATAAATTGACAGTTCTGTTATGAATATTATCACTCACTTATTTACAGCCAACAAAGAGGTTTCAGTTTCACTTACCAACGTCCAAATTTTTATCCCTCCAGAATTTTCACATCTCTTTCAAACACAGCTATTTACCTTTAAAACATTATACAGTCTTGTTCCATAACATAAAGTTGTATCTAATATCAAAATGGCTTCAGAGTCAACTGATGCAGCAAACACAAAACAACCCGGAGCAGCGAACATAAAGTCAACAACTAAATATAAACACCAGTAAATTGAATCGTCTGCTAAACGTCCCAAACCAACAAACAGGAAAGTGAACATTATTAAATTGATAAAAGGACGTTACAAAAATAATAATAATAGAGACTCGAGTAATTACGCAGCTCCACGTCAAGGTGGGCTAATTAAACGCGTTATTGGCTAGAGAATTTGTTACTATATTGATATTAAATATCACTTTGTATACCAGTTTTAGCGACGCGAAGTTTCTAAAGACTATCACTTATTTTGAAGTGAAGCAAATCATTAAGCGTACGTCACTGATTTCAAAAGATACATATATCACGCATGTATTTAAAAATGGAGTAGGCAGAGCACACAAAAGGCTACACAGACAAAGCTATGACTATTTCACGTTTCATAGCCACTTCCAGCATCATTTTTATTGTTCAAGTTGGCAAGTAGGTATATTATGACAGGTTGCTAGCCTAAAATATAACTGATTCCTTAGCCACCTCTTACGACATCCACAGTAGAAATGGAGAGGTATTCTAACCCCGACATCTCACGGAACACGGTGTATGTGCATCATTACAGGTAAAGATTTCAGTTGCGGTAAGCTCATAATTGGTTCCCGGGTTTTTTTAAGCTTAGAGTATTCAACTCAACCGGAGAGATCAATGATAGGTCTGCCAGTGCGACGAAAATATGAGTAGCGGTCATGCCCAGCGCTACAAAATTAAAAAAAATGTCCTAACTCAAAACTACCTATGTATGTATAGCTACCAGTTGGTTTGATTTTAAGGTAGGAACTGTCATTAAACTATAAATCAATCCACTATCGGCTGTGCTGAAATATTTACCGATTGTCAGAACCTTTAACACACTAGCATTCATCTCCGATTTTTGAACTTGGTTAGAGCGATACATATTTATTTTACGTACACCAGTGGCGTATATTTAGGACACGTCAAAATACTTTGTTAGCTTCAGACACTAACATTTAAAATGAATTTCGAACGTGTAATAAAAGCGGAACTCTTTAAAAAACAGTTGTTAAAAAGTTTTCTACTTACTCGTACCAATAGTTACAAGAGTTTGGTAAAGTTTCGTTTACGCAGATGACTACAGAAACCGACACAAAGTGTACTTGGCGTCTCCATTCCTTACTACTCTAAGGTTGTGAGTCAATTAACCGCCACCTCGCGTTAATTGTTCTCTTAATAACTCTAACCGTGGCTCTGGGCCACCGTAAACAAGGTGCCAATTCGCAGACATATTGCCAACTTCGTCAGCTTGGTATTAATTAAAACAGGGCTTAGAATAATTAGTTTTCCGGTAGAAACGATCATGCCACCTTATAACGGTCCAACACTAGTACTTTGGATAATCTTAAGGGATATGTTCGCCTTTGTACTTGTATTTTGTTTTGTGTTAGTTTATTTGTCATGTTTATTTTGTACAATAAAGAGTTACATACATACATACATACTTTGCCGCAAAGAACAACAGAGACGTGAAATCTTGAGGCGATTAAATCGATGAAATACGCTTTATCGTGTCATTTTGGAACGTCAAAACTGCAGCGAGAAATAATATGTATTGTAGTAATTAGGGTGTTTCGTATCATCAATCAGCTCAATTTTAATTAAAAGTTTTGGCGACATCGAGCTAGTGTTGACGTATGGCATTACCTCTTAGTCAATCCGAAACCCCTGGTGATAATTCTTTGGGTTTATGTAAGCAATTGTAGAAGCTACAAATATATGTCAAAAATATAGGCCTTCCTAAATAGCTACCAAACATCGCAGCTCAAATTGAAAAAAAGAGAACACTAAGAAAAATGGTCCACCAGCCACCAACATTGCCGATAAACGTCAAATTGCTAAAAACCATTTGATTCCAGTGTCCTACGTCCGTAGAATAAGAAAAAGAAAGTAACATTACAATTTAAGAAGAAAATAGATTCCAGAACAGCGCATATTTGTAAAGTATATCGCCAAGAGGGGTCTCTTACACACCGTACACTCGAGGATCCTTTCATTACATCACCAGCCACTACACAAACCTTTGGGTCACCCATAAAACAACCAATTCCCACATTACCCAATAACATTGCCCTGAAGCTCGCATCATCCCTATTGTGCAAAATTGTGTCACGGACAGGCCGAAACCTTCGCGGTAATTCAATCGTCCATAGTATCTTGTGGCGAACGGCGATATCTGATTACCTCGATGTTACGTTAACAGGACATTAGCAGTTCCTTTGGTCTTGTTGCGGCTCAGAAATTGCTGGCTTGATGCCATCATGTGTCATCGATAAAGCTACGCTAAGGCGCCATGTACAGTCGAACCAATAGGGATGATGACAGGGTTAAAAATATATCATTCTAATTAGTCCGTAAGTTAGATTATGGCAAAAAATGAGACACATATTTTTAGTTTACCAAATAATGAAACATCGACAAAGGTACAGATCATCAAACTTCCAGAGTGGGGGCTCGTGACGTCACGCGAAACTTTTAGGCTCTGTATTATCGTCATTTTTCGTTTGTCAAATAAAAGAAAAAATATGGGTACAATATTTTTTCGTAGTCTATCTGACGGACTAAATAGTTTTTTCTAGTCATCTAGCCTATTGATTTGTAAACAGACTACGCACAAAACAGAAACCGAAGTCAATCTCCACACAAAGTGCGCTCGAGTAACGAACACAGACACGGCTCACGGACATGATATCTCGGAACAGTTAGGACCAGCCCGAGCTCGGTTGCCGTCCGCTTGAGACGCGCGTGGTCGGGTTTTTCAGTATTGACCTTGTGGGAGGCAAGTATTTTATCGCTTTTCAGGTCATTGCGCCCAATGTTTTACCTAATTTACATCCCGTGCGCAAGTTCCGTTAGTCAGAGCGTATAGTACAGTCGCGAACCAGGATTGTTGAGCCACTTGCCACTGTTCGCAATATAGACGTGTAATCAATGACCGATGTGACCGACTAGATGCCAGCTATTGGATTAGTATTACACGACCAAGTTACAAACATAGGTAAGTGGCTCAACAATCCCTGTTCGCGACGGTACACACCTGCAATCGTTCGACGTCGCGATGCTACGCGGTTGACTAAAAGCGGACAGTACAGAGGACTGGGCAATATTTTCAGATTTCCGTAAAAAAAATACATGAAAATTCCGGAAAAAAAACCTAACAGGGGTTTTCAGACGCGTTGACCCGGCCACTGGTTAAATATACGGTCAATTTCCGGCCACCCAGTATATCTAGCCTGGACTTTAACCAACTGTGCTGATCTCGTCGTTAGTTTGTTACAATGTGTGTATCACCACGTAAAAAACCAGTGGTAACCTCCTTAATAAAAACAAGTTAAATGAAATGAGTAATAACAACAGAAGCCGAAACCTGGAATGCAGACTTTAGAAGTTGAGATTACTCGAGAACGATGATTCAACGGAGGTATTTTAGGGCAGCAAAGCGAGATGAAGCCACAATACAAGTTATACAGGAAGTAAAACGGTCAATCTCTGCAACGAAACACTACATTTGGGTACGTCTTCGTTTATTTTTTAGCTAAAAATGTAAGCGAGTAAGCACTGATTGACTGGTTGTTAACCTCAGCCAAGTAGGTACAATGTTAATGAAAAAACATTTACAGTAGACTAAACAAAATGGTATATTACATTTGTATGATGAGTTTCAATTCGTGTGGCGTGTGGCGTCGGGTTTAGAATAATACCTCCGTGTCGTAAAAGGCGACTAAGGAAATAGGCTAGGTTAGCATTTCACTATTTCACCTCTTGGAACTAACTTAAAAACGGAACGTCTAAACTTCGTCAGAGGGATGTAGTATGCCATTTTGACAGTAGTGGTTCTACTGCTCGACGATGGATGGCGCTAGCGTGCTACAAAGGTGAGTATAAAAGCGGGCAATGATGCATATCCGACCACGCTACCTACCTAGGAATCATGTTGAAGAACCATTAATAGAAACCATTCCTAGCTTTATAGACGTACAGCTATTTTATTTGCATGTTCTTATGCATTTTATGGCATTAGCATGCAAGGTTATTGTCTAGACAGGCAGACAGACGATCTTATTAGTGCATAAATCACTGGCACTGCTTCAAGGTAATCCACTATTGTTGGTCTCGACTATCGCTCAGCTGTTTCAAGTTTTGAATTCGGAACAAAACAAATGCAACAAGTTTTACTTTCCTTGCCAACCAATACTTTCGATTTCGAAAAACTTTTTTTTTAATTCTGGACTGAAATGTGCTAGGCAACCCATATGTAACATATTCTTTGATATATTAAATTACATAAAAAAATGTGTTTGATCCATTAAGAGGATAGGAGTCAATAAGCCACTTCTCCATACAAACGTAGTCCCCTGTTTTCTCCGTGAATAATGACATTAGAGCAAAAATTTTTTTTTCATTAAATTTGTATCTGTTGTGGCTACGCCCCTACGATTTGCTTTTATCGATTTTCTATTTTTTTTTTTTTTTTATTTAGAATATCGATAAAAACAAATCGTAGGGGCATAGCCACAACAGATACAAACATAATGTAAAAAAATATTTGCTCTAATGTCATTATTCACGGAGAAAACAGGGGACTACGTTTGTATGGAGAAGTGGTGCGACTCCTATCCTCTTAACCAGCTCGGTGAAGGTCGTTGTATGGCGGGACCTTAGGCTATAAGTTAATCGTGCTTTTTCCAAAAGAAAATATTGTTTTTATTCCCAAATTTCAAAATTTTGCGTTCTTTTTTCAGGCTTCCACGTCCTCCGACGACTGGTCGCGAGTGCCAGGCAGCTGCTTTAAATTTACCTCCTAATCGTAAACTAGTGAAGTTTAATGAGTCATTAGCGTTGCAACCTGTTCCATCCGCCTCTTGAACGATATCTTAATGATACTGTATGCAATTACCGGCTGGCTATCACAAGATTATACAGCTTTAAACAGGTTTCAGCTTTATAGAGGTAAGTTTTGACAACATTTGCTGCAAAAGGCTGTCTAACACGTTTGCCGTCAAAGAAACCTGGCGTGAGAATAGGAAGTGATTATCAATTAACATTGAAAGCTGTTCTGTTCTGTGCTGAAATAGATTAAGTTTAGTGGTCGGCAATAAAGTTGGCAAGACTTTAAGTGCTGGCCTGGTGGGGGTAAGTTCGCGCATCGTCGCTTTTTCCACTGAAGTTTTTTTCCGACTACGTCAAACTTTTACATTAGTTGCAATTTCTTCGCCTCAATTTATTTAAAGTCAAGGAATTTGATACAGCGTCACTATTCATATTTTCACGATCAATTTCATATTGTCTTTACTTTAGTGGGAACTTAGCACGTTGTCAAAATAACATTTATTTTTAAAAGTCTGTATGGAAAGACCAGTTTCAAGGTTTCCCGACAATTTTCTGAATAGTCTATACATAAATAATTTAATAAAGTACCATTCAACCTTGAGTTGAAAGAAAGTATTGTTGCTTTAACCATTAAAAATACACTCCTTCTATTGCCTAGGTGGATGAACAAATTATAAAAATTACTACATTCCCTCGCGTGACGCCTCGGTCATAAAATACAACGAAATTAACGTTACATCATATTTAATTTGTGGTTATTATATGTTAAAGCAAAATAACTTTTTGCCATACTAGTATGACCACTTTTACCGTGTGGTGTCGGGTTTTAATATCACCTCTCCATTTCTTCTGTGGATATCGTGACGGATGACTAAGCATATACATATATTACTTAATGTATATTTTAGGAGACAGGCTAGCAACCTGTCCTTAGTATACAAGTTCGAATTGTTTTTAAATCTAAAAGCTAACCTAAGCTAAGTGGCCACAAAACGTGAATCCCCGTTCGGGAAAGGGCCTACCCCATTTGGGAAAACAAGGATGATTTTGTTTGTATGTATACATGTATTAGTATTTTTCAGGCAGAATTCAAAATAAGGGAAGTCAGTAATTGAATTATACACTTGGGCGAGCATAAATCATTGTCAGCATTGTATTAATCGGGGGTTTTCCCTCTCATCCATCTTATTTGTTTGTTGATGCATGAATTAATCTTCATTTCCTTATTGTGAAATGCCATCGCTATGTAATAAAATCGGAATGTAATTGTCTTTTGTTTTGATACAATTTTCCGAGAAAAAAGTTTGCTTGTTACGTTCAAACAACAGGTATGTATAGCATCGACTACAAGATTCTTTATTATGAGTAAAACTCTAGACCCACATGGAAGCTTTGATATTCTATTATATCTTATTTATGTTCATTTTATTTCGGAATTTATGTGCGGTATCAAATTTGATATTTATCACGAGCTATTCGGTGAAGGAAAACAACATTCCCAATCCGCACTGGGCCCGCGTGGGAACTATCGCCCAAGCCCTCTCATACTGAGAGGAGGCCTGTGCCCTGCAGTGGGACGTATATAGGCTGATGATGATGATGATGATGATGTTCATTTTCAGTCAGTTAATTAATTTAGTATAGTATTTAGTGCTCACAGTTAACACAATGGTGCTGAATTTGTGACCGTGGAAGGGCCAATTCCACATTTTCCAGATAAAAGCGATGTGCGAATTTACTTTACTATCTCTTTCTTACATCGCGCTAAGTTCTTTGCCGAATAGTATACCTACTCGTATTTTAATGGAATACTTACAGTGAACTGTTTTTAAGTGTAATTATAGCTATCCTGATGATTGATGCGGAAATTTAAGGTAAGTAACACAGTCACAAAAATATATTACAATAATTTCGTAGCTCGATTCTTTGTCTCCCGTGTCTTGACATATAGATTTTGTTGAGAAATTCTAACGAAAAGAAATAAGCCGTCAAACTGAGAAAAAGAGACCAAAGTTCGCGGGTCAACGGCCTCTTCAAATATGACTGAAGAAATATAATATTCTGAGCTGTCAGCGTACGCTTTATGATTGTGAAGATGAGTTAACTTAGTATAACTACTTCTCATTAAAAGTATTTTATACCCGTCTCGTTAAGAAATATTTGCAGCGATTTTTTCCAACAAAGAAGTCATTTATGCAAAACATTGTGCGCTTGCCATTGGCGTAACTAACTGCAGATTGAATTGGTATCCTCAGAATTTGTGTCGTGTCATGAACGAAGTCCGATTATATGCATTGAACTGGCTTTTTTGATATCTGTGTCAGTGCAAGTACCGTACGCTTTTGTTCAAAGTGGTTCACTTCTTTTTAAATGTTCGTATGACCCGTGGTAGAACCCTGCTGAAGTAAAAATTTCGTCAGAATATACCTATTATTTATAGTCAAGTTAATTCGGCAAATTTAAAAATCTTTGTTCATTTTGCTGGACCACATATTTCCTACTTCCTGTGACCCTCGAAAAATTAGCCTCAACAACGACTTTTTTGACAATGTTGCCACTCAAATAATAGCTGCGTTCAACTTTCACTAGACAGAGTCTAGTACTTTATTTTTAAACATGGAACGAGTGTCTAACGGAATCTTCGTATTTCGGCTGCAGCCGGCCTTTGCACTTGATAAAGGTAAAAGATAAGTAAGTTTGAGTACTTCCATGTCGGACGAATAGTCTAGTATGCGATGAGCAGGGAACTGAGATAATATGAGTACACAACACTCGTACTTTTAAGATACAATGAAATTTAAAGAAACTTTACAGTTATAGACCAGAATAACACTTGCTACTTACTCATAGAGACATTATTATTTTGTACAAGACGAACGAAAATAATTATATAACGATTACTTTTGTAAATACTTTTATAACTTGTGTTACTTTTGAGTGGATTGGATAACTCCCACTGATATGAAGCTAAACCAGGGGAGGTCCACTTCGCAGTTCAGATACGCTCCGCCGGCGAGACCTCGTGTAAGTTCTACGGCAAGCAGCTAACGGTAGAAAAGGACAGCAATATTTTTACCGGTACTCATTACCAATTGTAGCTGAACACACTGTTACCTAAGAAAATAAACGTCAAAGGAAATCTTAACCACATGTGACAACGTTCCACGGTGGATTAGAAATAAATTGGTTGTACTGTTTACCCTTCAAGCAGAATTAGGGACCAATGACGGTGACATTAAGATCAATCTACAAGCATTTAAAGTCATTTCACACTCCGTTAACTCATTAGCTACTATTGTTAATAGTCGAGTGATTAATAATTCTTAGCACAATGGCTCAAGGCATGCCAACGATGTATTATTCAAATGAACTGACAGTGTATTTATTAAAATAGATGCACGTAACTCCTCGAGGTGTGAATGTTATATAAATAACGATATATTAGATAATATTTATGGTAATTCTAATAATATTCAACCGAGGTGACACTGTTTTTTTAAGTGAAAAGACAATGGAGATCTCGACAAGCATGAGCACAATGTATGCGTGATGCTAATTGTAATTTCTGTTTAACTAAAATGGTAATTAACGGTGGAAAGTTTGGAGAAATGTCACTCATAGATACTTACATGCTTCTAACATTTAGCAGTTTAAACGGCTTCATTGCATTTTTATGAAACAGGTATCGCGTACATTCACCTTTTATGATACTCCTCATCGACACTGCAGCCTTGTAAAATCTCCTCCTCCATTAAGTTTTCTTTGTATTTCTATAATTTGTAATTTAGGCAATTACGTGGCATCAGTGAATTAATAAGGAATAGAACCCTTTTAGGATCAGTACATGAAGTTGTTATGTAATCTATTAATTGGAAGTAAAGAAGCATAGTGATTTATTAATTTAATTTAAATTAAAGTAATTATTTTAAGCATGAAACCAAAGTTTTCTACTTCAAACAAAACTTAAATAATAAAAAGGATCTTCAACATATGTAACACATTCAATTGGATGATCACCTACTTACTCAGTGAAGTGACTTAACTTAAGTCATCAACTTTTTTAAATATGTTATAACAATATCTTGAGTGATATTTCTGACGAATTACAGAACTATGACTTCACATTTGACATGCTCAAACCTCAAACAGATTTTTTTTTATTAAATCATCCAAATTCCGGCAATAAGACTAACTCTGCTATTTTAGGAGTATTTTAAAAGTTGCTTTTATATAGTTTGTATTTATTCCAGTAAAGCAGCCAATTACTTCCATATAAGTACCTAGTTCTAGTTCATTCCGAATGTTTGAAGGATCGCCACGACCGTTACAAATATGGCAGCGAACAGCTGTGCGCACACCTGCCTGCGCGCGCGCCGAGGAACCAGTCTAAGTTTTTATGCAAGGGGATCCATTGTAAACTAAATACGACGCAAGTGGCGGGATGCGTAATCCTTGGTACGCCAAACCTAGGGTTAAGTTATGATATATGAGAATTTAAAGACTGGAGCATGGAGAGAAAGTTTAAAGTATAGGCGTCAAAATTTATTGATATTTATAGGCGAAAAACTTACCTGTTCTATGTAGTTGTGTACAGATTGCAATGGAAGACGCAGAAAATACGAAGACAATAACTTGGATATTGACAACTAACTATATCTTATCGTGACAGTCGTGTCAATCATAACAGGACAGGAATAATCAAACTTGAAAGATGAGCAAATAATGAGTTTGCAAACCATCCGATATATCACAAATTATGAAAATAGAATGTCTATTCGCACCCATTACTCAGACTCACACATACAACAGGTGACTTACACATAAAACTACCGTGAGACTCACTCATAGTGAAAATTAACGGATTACTCACGTTGTTTATACCGCTAATCTATATATATAAAACTCAAAGGTGACTGACTGACTGACTGACTGACATAGTGATCTATCAACGCACAGCCCAAACTACTGGACGGATCGGGCTGAAATTTGGCATGCAAGTAGATGTTATGACGTAGGCATCCGCTAAGAAAGGAATTCCCGAAATTCCCACGGGAACGGGAATTAGCGGGAAAATCCCGTTGTATGAAAAATCTAAACCGCTTATGTTAGACGCTTGAAATTTGGCATGCAGGTACCTTAGAAAACTTAAAGCTTAGTTGCAACGGAATATTGCGAAATTCCCACGGGAACGGGAATTAGCGGGAAAATCCCGTTGTATGAAAAATCTAACCGGCTTAAGTTAGACGCTTGAAATTTGGCATGCAGATACCTTAGTAAACTTAAAGCTTAGTTGCAACGGGATATTGCGAAATTCCCACGGGAACGGGATTAGTGGGAAAATCCCGTTGTATGAAAAATCTAAACCGCTTAAGTTAGACGCTTGAAATTCGGCATGCAGGTACCTTAGTAAACTTAAAGCTTAGTTGCAACGGGATATTGCGAAATTCCCACGGGAACGGGAGTTAGCGGAAAAATCCCGTTGTATAAAAAATCTAAACCGCTTAGTTTAAACGCTTGAAATTTGGCATGCAGGTACCTTAGTTAACTTAAAGCTTAATTGCAACGGGATATTGCGAAATTCCCACGGGAACGGGAGTTAGCGGAAAAATCCCGTTGTATATAAAATCTAAACCGCTTAAGTTAAACGCTTGAAATTTGGCATGCAGGTACCTTAGTAAACTTAAAGCTTAGTTGCAACAGGATATTGCAAAATTCCTACGGGAACGGGAGTTAGCGGTAAAATCCCTTTGTATGAAAAATCTATACCGCTTAAGTTAGACGCTTGAAATTTGGAATGCAGATACCTTAGTAAACTTAAAGCTTAGTTGCAACAGGATATTGCAAAATTCCCACGGGAACGGGAGTTAGATTTAGTTACCCCACATAAAAACACCTGTAATATTTGGCCATGTAGAAAAGGAGTCTCTATGGGACAAAAACCTTAAAAATAAATCTCTCTAGAAACAAATTTTCAAGTTAAAAAAAGAGTATTTATACAAGGCTGCATCGGTAGGTATTCAAATAATTTCGAGATCTCTTCTGTGTCATTCCGAACTTAATGCGAGCGAAGCCGCGGGCAAAAGCTAGTCTCGGTATAAACAACGTGAGTAATCCGTTAATTTTCACTAACAGGTGACTTACTTAAGTTTTTCACCTATAGCAGTGTTTACTCACTTCGTGTTATGATTTAGTTATAAGACATATATACAGTTTGATAAGGTAGAGTTTTATTGAGTGGTCTCTGTTAGGTCACCGAAGAATCCCTTCAGACAGGGTCCTACCCGATCTTGATAAGGTAGCGGTATAATGGCTGTGATAGCCGTAGGAACAGATTGACGGGATCAAGGTTTAGCTATTTCAGTTGGAGACGAGTTTAGCAAACATACAACGAGGTGCACTGTCAACACATCAACTGTTGATACTAAGACATAGCACATACTAAAAACAGACCCAGTAAACAGACCATGTGCTAAATGTTTTGAACATCTTGACCCTCATCGTTTGCTGGTGCTTCCGCTCCGTCGTATCAACCAGACTTTAAAACAGCTAGCAGTTTGTCTATTATAAAATAAGCTGGCTAAAAGGATTCAGTTTCACATAAGATTCCTATTTCAATCACAACCTTGAAATATGTTACCAACGTTCAAAACCACGACAATCTAGTGCTAAAGTGCGATATTCTAATAACAGTTTGACATAGCAGAGGTCCGCCGAGGTAACAGAGGTTAAGCCCTTAATTATGCATTCGTCTAATGAACTTCCATTAAATAACAACACCCCTAAAGTAGAACACAAGGCCACACCCCGCGTGCCACGCATTTCCACCGAATACGACTCGACCTTGGCCGTTCATTCATAATCTGCATTCCACATACGGAATCCAGCATAATCCCGCTTCTGAGAGGGGTGACATACTTTTAATAATGAAACGATTTCCCCGAAGGCTTTGTATACAAATGAGCGTTTCGCCACGCCGCGAGTGGACTTAGCTTTATCGCAAGATTTACATACATTTTCAAGCGTCCCATATTATTTTCATGGAAAAGAGGGTGGTTTAAACGCGACTTCCTTTTGTGCAAAGCACAACCAAAACCAAAGTCGATTACGAATTACGACTGCACTAGATCTAATTTGAAAAGGAATTTAGATTAAGACATGTACATAATTTCAAAAGCCAGAGATAATCTTAGCACGCAGATTCCAAGGCAAATTGTGTTCTGAATATTGTGATCAAAGCCAGGTTACCGTCATTGCTGATATCAAATTAAATGAATCAAGTGGTTATGATTCAGATTTTAACTAAACTGGGGCACAAGAACTCGTGAACGTCTATTACATCAGGAGTATCATCATCGCCGGTAATAATAAACTACGGTGGTTGCATATACAATATTTACGCTACGAAGTACACTTAAACATAGACCGTGCCTCGTTATAGTTATAGTGTATTTAATATGTTAATGGTCGCTTCACCACCGCTCATTTTGCTTCCGAAAACCAGGTGTAGCGTTAAAAGTATCACGCAATAGACGCAAACAAAAAAAAAATTAGAAACTTCCAGAATAGCGACGTCTGTTATAAAAATTTTAAAAGCTTGTGGAAACACAAAGATGCGTCCGTAGGTATGTCCTTCAATACGTCGCTTTAGAATAAACGGAATAGTCAGTTCAGAAAAGATATCATGTGAGTTAATCATATACCATAATATAGAAAATCTTACATTGTCATGTGGAAAAAAATTAGCAGAACTCTGTAATCAGAATTAGTAATTTTACCAGTGATTAGATTTGTTTAATCTTAGATTTAAATCAAATCAAATCAAAAATCAAATCAAAAATATTTATTTGTAAAACATAGGTAGGTGCATTTCACAATTGATGTTATAATAAAACATAAATAAAAGATTTAGCCGTCTTGTACTGTTCTTGGGCGAGAAAACATCATTCGACTGCCTATTTCAAGACTTCGCTGAAAACCAGCGTTGCTGCACCGCACCTTACAGATGCAGCAACTTATGCTGAGTGAAGGCCTATTTTTCAGTTCTTTTGTGTCACCATGGTTTGTAATAGTTTGAAATTTTTAGTTTCTGTATTTTTATATGGTGGTGGTTTAAAGACGTAAAAATAAACACTTTTCTTTCTTTCTATTTACCAGCTTATTTGCCAGCTTAAGCCAGGTGTATGCCATGCAAGAGTGGTGGTTACGTTACGTCAAACAATAAACTTGTTACGTTATGTGACAAGAACATATTTCAATAAACGTGATCCCGGTCCTAACCCTTTCACGAGCGCATATTGGAATTCGTTCCTTCATTACTTACACGAACGGAATTCAGAATTTGTTGGTCTATTTCGGTTGGTTGCTAGGGAATTAGGGATGTAGAGTAGGGATTGCAAACCGGTAACTAGTTGGCGGGAAAAAGAAAAGTCGCTGTTATATTCTCGTGTCCATTTGCCATGCTCTTTTCTCTCATGCAGGATTATGTTCACCCGAACGGCAGCACATACAAGTAAAATTTCAATAGTAGATGAAAATACAGTTGGCCAATTTTCTTGTAGATGCCGTTTGAAAAAGAAAATCACGGAACGATTATTTAAGTTGCACGGAAAACCACAAGTGATTGTTACAAAATGTTTTGTGAAGTTTGATACGCATCCGCAATAGACTTTAATCCCTGTAGGCAACGTTTCAAGGACCAAGAGGGGCAGCAAACACTTGGGCGCCGTCCGCGAATGGATTGGTGGAACGATGAAACGTAACATTGATGGAACATTTCGATGGAGCCGTGTCGAGTGGAACGGAAATACATGGCTGTGGATTCAGCGAGAATTGATATTCGGGTAGTATTTGCGTTTCGGAACCTTCAGTAATTTAATGTTGAGTTGTTGTGCAAGCGCTGTAATTTGTTAAGGCTTTTTAACCTTCGAAAAAACCCGCAGATTGAATGGTGTTAGGTAAGTTTGACATTTCTATCTCTATCTCTCATTTTGAACAAAAACTAATCAGTAGACTTTAAAGAAAGGATGGTTTTACTTTCTAAGTTAGATAGGTTATTCCAAAACAAATTGAGTATAGACTGCAAGTAAAATAGATATCGGATTATATTTCTCATGAATTCAGTCCACGCGTCCCACGGTTGGATGGAGAATGGAAAATTAAGATGCGTGATGTTTTAATTATACCATTTCCACGAGCATCAACGTTGCGCTTCACATCACAAACGTCGACAAATAACAGATATCTTATTTAAATATGATAGATGATTAATCACTTAAATAGTTACAATTCAGTGATTTCTGGTTTTTTTATCAAGGAAAATCGGAACACGACGGCATCCGAAGTGTTCCTTCCGGAATAAATAGGTTGAAAGTGGTCAGAGACCCAGACAGCGAAGCTTGAGGTATCGGATTCGATTCACCGTCGCGGCAGATATTTGTTGCTCTTATGTCTTGGGACCTCGGGAGTTCTATGTGTATATTATGTACTAGCTGTGCCTGCGACTCCGTCCGCGTGGAATAGTGACTTTGGGTAATTTCCCCCGTTTTTTCAACATTTTGGTGTGTCTCTTCACTCTTATTGGTTGCAGCGTGATGTCATATAGCCTAAAGCCTTCCTCGATAAATGGTCTATTCACAAAAATAATTTTTATTTTTCAATTCTGACCAGTAGTTCCTGAGATTAGCGCGTTCAAACAAACAAACAAACTCTTCCGCTTTATAATATTAGTGTAGATAAGCATATTTTAATGTTATCTCGTTGTACCCATAGACATAGACTGGTTAGTTTGGAATTGGATAAATCGGGTTTATTTATTTATTTAGAATCAAAACAAAGATTTGTCTAACTCGACACATACAATTACAACGAAAAATGCAACCGTGCGTTTTCATTTTATCAGAACCATTATTATGTATTGGATAAGGATGTAACCACACTAGCCACAATATCAAAGGTCCCTGATTAAAATATCCAGTAAATTTATTCATTGTAAACACGCTTGCTTTGGGAGGTACAAATGCGGAAGGATCACAGAGAAATAAACATTTTTGCGGTTTATTTGCAGAGTTGCGTATATTATCCTTGCGGAGAGCTTCAACGGAATGATAAAGTAGATCTCTTGAGTACAAGAGCACGAGCTACAAGAGAAACGCTGTTTAAACAAATCAATGAACACCTTGGGATGTTCTCGTATCACTTAAAAGGTGTAAATGCATGTGGTTTAAGTTTTATTGCTTCCTTTCCTCTAACCAACTAGCGGATGATGATTTAATGATCATAAGTCTAAATGAATAGATTTTTTAACGAGGAGATGATGAGATGGTTTTGTCATATTTCGATGAGTTATCAGGATAGGACGACGTGGGACACCAAATATTACATTTTTAAAGTTAGTCTAAGGCTGCTACGGAGCCAAAGAGTATCTTAACCTAATTATCAAGTTTTATAAGGTTGGCATAAAGGTAAGCTGATTATTTTTCATAACAAAGACAAACAGCTAACGCCTCCTGCGTCTAGATTCCTACTTAGATCTAAAGGTCGATTTTATTTAACTAAAATACAATTTAGTCTAGGAATGAGTCAATGTTGCCTGCTATTTTCGTATAAGAAATCGATGTGCTCTGCCTACCCCTCCTGGGAATACAGGCGTGAGAATATGTATGTATGTATGTAAATCGATTTAAATGTGCGATTTGTGTTCGTTTCACTCTTAGTCCAGTACGGTGCCATTTTCTTATCTGATATCTCGTTGCGGCCACCATTACGATTGAAACAATGAAGGACGCATTGTGGGCTAAATGTACATAGATACTTTACGCGGATAGGAATCTAAATACTAAACTAAAAGACAATAAAACCACATGGCGCCTGGAATGTATGTTTGATGTCAACGAGTCTATTACAGACTGTCACGGCCATTTCTGTGGAAGTCTTGGAACGTGTGCTGTGGTTCCCATAACCTTAGGTTGGTAAGTTACGTCAATAACATATGAAGAAGTAATTGTACTTACGCAATACTTACGTACTTGAACTGCAATAATTTTCGGGGTTTACGTATGTTTAAAAAGTAAAGAAAGTATGTAATTTCTAACAATCTTTAAATGACCTCATGTGGTGTCGGGATTAGAATAACACCTATCTATTTGTCCTTGAGTGTCATAAGGAACGACTAAGAAAGGTCTAGGTAAGTTTTAGGTGACTGTCCAGCAACCTATCACTATTGTCCTTCTGTCATCTATATTTAAAAAGAAAATTAAGTTAATTGTGGCTATGAAACGTGAAATAGTCACGGGTTTGAGTAACGTTCGTGTGCTCAGCGTACCCCTATGTATCTTAAACGCATTGTATAAAATGAATGTCTCGATAAATTCCTACTTGTTAATGTCTTGATAGACTATAATCCTCATATTTCCATAACTTCAAGGAACGCCCTTCGAAACGACAGCCTTTCTTTTAAAGATTGAAGACTGTTTTAGAAGAGCCTTGACATAGCGAGGTCGCGTCCTCCGTGCGGTGCGTGCCAATCGATTCCACCTCCACCTTCAATCTGGCTGGGCAAGCTAACACCCAGAGGGCTTAAGTAATCGATGCTATACCCATTCGGCTTCCTATCTTCATAGTTTGAAGAAAACTAGTCCATTTTAACTCTCAATCAATTGTTTTCAAGAAGTTTCCAACAAGGGATGTTACGTTCGACTCCGGCAAGTGGTACTTCTAATTGATGTCATGCCTCCGATATCGACTTCAGTTCCGACATTTTAAAGGTTTTCATAGCAGGTCGCCGGCGGCAAAGCTCTTGTTAATTAAAATCAACAGTTATGGTAGGTAGTTGTCAAGTCTCTCCGTTTAATTAAAATCTTTCCTATGGTAGGTATTTTTTACTCAAGTGCAAATGTCAAATTCACAAATAATGACACCACATTTTATTGTCCAATGGTGCTCTCCAAATCTTCGTCAGTGTTTGCACTGGAATACAAGTGGTTTGCCCGTGTTAAGTATATTTAAAAAAATGTGATTATTGTATCCACCAGATTATTTTGCGGAATAACTTACGTACAAAAATCGATACAAAATTTAATTTATCGGTAACTAACGATAGTAGAAGCACAGAACTGTTTTAGAACTACAACCCTACTTCTAACGAGGTGGTAAAATAAAGAAAACTGCTGCAAGCCCACTCATTCTAAGGGCAAAGTTTGTGTCCAGCGTGGGTCATAATTTGGTTAGAATTTTTTTAAACTTGGTAACACGTTTCGGAAAGAGATGCCTCTTATTTGAGTAATGTTGTCTTATAAAAAAGTTTTCTTTGAGACGACGAGCTCTAAATCAAGACTGCGGTAAATGCGAAGGCGCAGCTTGTACATAATTTGTGTTGCGTGAACTTTAATAACTTACCGTGGGTTAGGTGGCAACCTTGACTTCAGTGTTGCCTTGATAAAGAATTTACATAATGTCCTTGCAATTTAATAATCTTGGTTAGCCTGAAGTGTGGTACTTTAGATTTAAACCGGAGTGTATAGACCCTGACGAAGTTTTATAGGTTGAGATACTTTCAAAGTTTGTATTTTTCGCTCTTTTCACATTGCTGATGCGATACGAGATAAACTGTAGCAGAAAATCCTATCATAGGTGGTACAACATTTCAGAGCGAAAAGGATTTTACGTGTTTCGCTATAATACGGCGACTACAGCGTCGGTGTGCATAGCGTTTTTAAGTTAGTTCTTACTACACACGCGAGCAAAAGTATTGCATCACTTTACATTTTTTCTTATACATCATATAACTTTGTAAGTTTCGGTTTGATCTCAAAAATTCTGATACCAAAAGAAAGCTTATAATGTAAGGATTTAGAAAACATGTCACTTTCATAAAAAAATTGTTTCAAAACCTGAAAAAAAAGGTTGATGAAAGTAGCTGCAAAATGGCCCGTAAATAAAATGGACAATGTTTGAATTAAAGGCTTGTTTTTAGAAAATAACAAGATATTTGATACAAAATTATTATTAAATTAATATCGCGTATTGCCCCCCGTGCCCTGACGGTACAGTTAAGGTGGTTTTTCATTGACCTGATTAACTTCTGGACGTAACTCTGAGGATTAGCGTCCCACACCTCCAACAAATGCGTTTTCAGGTCATCTAACACGGACAGGGCTGGATTTCGAGCTCGAACCTTCCTTTTTAGGTAGTCCCACTTGTGTTCATTGGGATTAAGATCCGGACTCATCACTGGCCAATCCATGGTCGCGATGCCAACCTCCCTTAGGTAAGCGCGCGGACACTCTCGCGGCATGACAAAGGATATTGTCTAGCATAAGTGTGAACCCCTCATCAAAACTACCCGCATAAAGAACATCGAGCTCTTCCAGAACATTTGTTATGTTCCCGGAAGAGGTCAAACCACCGCCACGACCCCCCAAGCACGAGAACCAGCTCAGAGCGCGCGTCGTCCGAAATGACGCCCCAAAGCATCGCGGAACCACCTTCTTTAACGACTCTACCGGAGAAGCTGCACTGAGAAATGCATTTTTCTGGCCTTCTGTAGACTCTTCCTCGTCAGTCGCAACCATTGAGACTCATTCTGCACTCGTCTGAGGACAGAATTGGGGTCCATTGCTCGAGGGATCAATCCTTATGAACTTATGCAAATTGTTTTCGAGCTCTACGGTGGTGTGGCAGCAACCTGGGTCCCGTTTCAGGCTTCTTAGGTATCAAATTAGCTGCCATGAGTCTTCTTCTCACTGTCCACTTGCTAGCAGCTACTCTTCACCCCTCACGCAAACGCTGCTGGATGGCAACACCTGCCTGGTGACGATTTCGGAGAGATGTCGAGACAGTGAATCGTTCGTTCCTCTTTGATTTGCCCATTCTGCGACCGCTTCGTGATCTCTAACTAAAAGCTCCAGGTTCCTGGATCCTCTGGTATACTTTTCAAACGGTCGATCGGCTCAGATTCAGTTCGTCAGCCACAGAAAGTTGAATACGCCCTTCTTGCAGGAACCAGACTACTACGGCGACCTGGGCTTCGGTGGTTTCCATTTTTTCTATAGGTTTTCCACAGGATAATATGCGTAGATGTGTACCGATAAATTTCTGAAAAGTGGCTGATAAGAAAATATCTCCCAATAGGGGTCAAAAGTCAGCGCGAATGTGCGGTCATCCGGGCAAATCGTAACACGTTTAGGCTCGCAAACCAGGAAAATGGCTGTAAATTGAAAAATCCTGAGCCGATATTTATGATTCATAGCTTTTTATGTAGCTAATATTCCAATAAACATAATTGCATTCAAATTTTTTTGACAAATAAACTAAATTACAAACATATTGGGTGCAATCGAAAAAATGCAAAGTGATGCAATACTTTTGCTCGCGAGTGTATTTGGTAGTTTTAAGTAATCCCTATTTATGATCTAATTGAATACAACATTCTTTAACATTCTTTAAACCTAAGTATACAGACAAATGTTTTCTGATTTGATCAAATTTGATGTCGGTTTTTTTTTGTTCAAAATTTGGTAATTTTTTTTTTTATAGATTTTGGTAACTGGCATTTTTAACTTAATTTTCATGTAGATAACAGAAGTAGATGTTTTGGTTGGGATTGGGAATTGAGATCTATCCTTTCTACTAAGTCCCAATCTGAAAGATATTTCGCACTCTGCATCGTAATTACAATTTCTGAAAGCCATAATGCATTAAATAGGCCTTTAATGTAGACATTAATTTTAATCAACAAAGGAGGGTGGCGTCAAAAGGTTTTATCTTTCGGTTTGTCAGCAAAGAAATACTTCTCACCAAGGGCTCTCGCATCTTTTGCGCTGGCAATCTTGACTTATGTAACTTTTTGTTTGGCTGTACCCATGGCCAGAAAAAAAAAACATGTAAGACTGTTTTAAAAGAGAAAAGGCTTTACTTAGTGTTTTGACAAAGAGCAGACATTGCACATGTGGTTTATAAAAGAGATGCTCATTAATGTTAATGTTAACTGAAGTGGGACGCTGATGGACCGTGAAAGAATTATAATGAGAGTTTTAATGGCCACAGTTCTTATTATAAATAAATTCCATGAAACATCAGTCGGCAGTACTGTTACGGCGTTGTTTCTCACTAACTAGCGTTAGTCGTTAGGCAAGTCATTATTTAATTAAGAACCAGCTAAAATAAACCGCATTACCTAGAAATCTAACTTATTTTTAAGTACGCCTTTCATGATAAATAATCATAAACTTTGAACTGCAAATGAAATTCTGAAAAAAAAAACGATTTCCTAAGGTGTCTTAACTCACATAGGGTGACCGCACCAGTAATGGACATAGAACCAGTAATGGACAATGACTCTTATTTACTACCCACTAAGGAAAAGTCATTTGTTGTACAACAATCAATTCACAACTCTATGGTCTTTAAATTATGAATGAAGTGTCCATCACTGGTGCTTGTCAACTTAAACCGTCCATAACTGGTGCCGTCACCCTATGCCAAGTTTTTTTTTAAATTACTTACATACATACATACATATTCTCACGCCTGTATTCCCAAGAGGGGTAGGCAGAGCACATGAATTGAAAAATCCAGTGCCACGTTTAGCAATTTCAGGGCATCCACATTAATTTAATTACTTAGGTGTAACTAAAAGCAAAAGAAGCATTACCTATCCATTATGACTTATCATTACAATTTCGACCTCGGTCGGACTTACAGATAAATGTAGAGAAATGACACAGGAAGATTAGAAAGGAAATTCTGAAAGGAAATAAGAATGACGGTCGGACATAAATAAAAATGTCGCATCGTTATTGCGACCGACGTTGAGATGAATTTCTTGCAGGATCCCAAATGATAACTTGGTTATTTACATACGTTACTTTTGTGCTAGTCTTCCATTCTTGTACGCTATGGATATGTAAGTGATTAAAAATATAAATCTTTATTTACAAAACTAGCTGGCCCGGCGAACTTCGTTCCGCTTTGGCAAGTTTTTTTTTTTGCAACATTTTTTAGTTTTTTCACCGTTTAAACCTTCCCTGGACTACGACAAACATTTCAAAACCAAAATCAGCTATGGGTCCAGCTGTTCTCGAGTTTTAGCGAGACTAACGAACGACTTTTTCTAGCTAAAAGCGATGCGCGAACTTACACCCAATATATATTTTTTTGCCAAGTTTGATGTCGAGGACTTGACTTAGGTATACCTAGATGAAAATTGACAAAGGGTTAACCCGCCAAATGTCAAATTGCGATTTAGACGGTAGGTATAGTCATCGGAAAGTTAGATGGCACGATTTTAGTGAGAGAGATAGTAAACACGCGCATCGCTTTTATGCTCTTTAAAATCGTGACATCTAACGTGCCGGTGTCTGTAAGTTTAATACCTACGATAACACCGACAACCTCATCGGCAGACTGTTTTTGTGGCTAATTTCGTGAAGCTAATTACCTAGTTAGCTTTCACGCAACGGCGCGCAAGTTTTTAACCCTACTGCCGGCGATCGTGATTTCAAAATGTAACAGCGTTTTCGACACATCCATTTTTAACTAAATATTTAACTTAATACAATCTTATTTTGGTAATTGGGTGGTCAGAAGAGTAGATGCATAGTTATTAGTTACATAGGAAAACATCTAGTTACCTATGTATTTACATTTTTTACCTACCTCTCTGTTAAACTAAAACTGTTGCCATCGTAGGTACCTAGCCTACCCTACATGCCACCTGCCTTTTAAATTGGTACCTACACATAGGTACAGAACCGATATGTGCCTACCTATGCTACTGAATCACCTGCCTTAAGTAGGGTGCCTATTAAAATATCTACATACATACCTACCAGACTTACTTGTTTCTCATAATCATTAAGTATGGCAAATAATGTGTTCTAACAAGGAAACATTGTATTTTCATTAGTCATAAAATATGTCACGTAAAAAATGTGTTATGTCCCTACATAATGCAGCAATTAATCTATAGCTTTCAATAATTTACAGTGTTAAAAACAAAAATATGACACACCTTTTTATTATTAATCAGCACGGCGTAATCCGTGCGCAACCCTTTAAAAAAATGTTATTGTTTTTTTTTCTACTTACAGCTAGAGACATGACACTCATTCAGGACACATTGGTAGATGATCCAGGATTCCAGCTCGATCATTGTTGAAGCCGTCATTTTCGTCACAAAAATCCAATATTATTAATATTTAAAAACCAGTCAATGAGCGAAAATCGAACGTCTCTCACAATATCACGATGTTCATTCACTAAAACACTTTTGCCTAAATATTAAAGGCATAAGCCGGTTATTTTCAGTCAGTGTAATCGAAAATTGTAAATAAGAAGCATGAGTAACACAATGTTTTGGAGTCGCCCACGTCCGACACCGTTGTGCTTTGATGGAGCTTTCGATTTGAATGGTTGGTACAGTCCTCGTACTACGGTACGATCATCTGTCTGTGGCATTGGCAGGTTTAAGTCATGTTGCCATATACAAATTAACACTCCCGTATCATAACAACAATTTGAACATTTTATTTATCATTTTCCCGTCTTCCTATTCACAAATTATTTAATAATTTTTAATAAGTAAAAGTTGAAAGATGTTATTACCATCATTTTTGTTACCATTGACAACGACGACAGTTTCCGTCCTAAACTCCTTGTTGATAAAATCTTAACGGTTCCCCGATAGTGGGTAACTAAACAAAAACTGGTAACATTTTTACCATAGACAAATAATAGTGACGTTAGTAAGAAATATAGCTGTTGAACGATATCGATAAAAGTGATGGAATCGTGAAAGTTGTGGGATTGATCACATACATACACAACGCCTGTATTCTCAAATGGGGTTGGCAGAACAAACGAAACGTTGCGTTTAAAAAGGATGACTGTACACTTCAGTAAAAATCGGTTGTCTGTAAAATCGGCTTACGGACGATGGTTGAACGTGACAACGTCATAAGAAAATGCTGATGGAATGGTTCCATTTTCCAAAAGAATTTTTTTAATTTTATTTAATTTTATTTTGAATGAATTACTACAGTATATTCATTCAATATTATAATAAAATTAACATATTTTATAGCATGCATTAAAATAATACAAAAAGAACTCTTTCGAACCGGATTTGAACCAGGGACCTGTGACTCTACAGTCCACCGCTCTACGAACTGAGCTATCGAAGGCTGAGAATTGGTGTTGAAATTCTGATAAACTTTCTGCAACGTAATTGGTTTAGTGGTACGCCCAAATATCGAGGTAACGCCGCATACGTCATGTTTTTTCGTCCGTGCAGCCATTCATCGAATTATAAAACGTTGTCACGTCTTATCTATCTGTACCACAGTTTATGTATCCATGTGGTGTCGGATTTAGAATGATACCTCTCCATTTTTTTGGTGGATGTCGTTAAAGGCGACTAAGGAAATAGGTTAAAGTATATTTTAGGCGTCAGGCTAGCAGCCTGTCACTATTATACCTGCTAACTCAAAACCTACAAAAAATATGCTTGAAGAGGCCACGAAGCGTGACATAGTTATAGTTTTGTCTATGTAGCATTTCGTGTGCACTGCTTACCCCTTTTAGGAAAACAGGCGTGATGGTATGATGGACTATCTGTACCCCATTCTTGTTAAAATACTCTTGACGTGATTAAATGCTACTACTCCTACTACTTAATTTCAAGAAAGAATAATACAGGGTGATAAAGAAATCCGTAACGATATCTTACGTATGTAAGTTTGTACTATTTGTTAATGAAACTTAAAAATGCAATTTGAGTAGTTTCTCATTTTCTTTTGTAAATAATAAGTTATGTATCATCAAAGTTTTCCTAAAAAGTGCTAACATTATGGACACCGCGCGGGCAAGTATATCCTTCCTACTTTTACGGGCTTAGGACCGTCGAAATCCAGAAGTTTTATAAAAATCAGTTACTTGAAAACTTGTAAGTCAGGTAAGGTAGTTTAAAATAAAAATTAAGTCTGCATAAATTCGGCATTCAGGCGTAGTTAAAAAATTGGAATCAACTCATGTGTAATAATAATAAAAAATCAACACTATCCTACTAATCTAAACTGAGTGTAGGTTCCTACCTTAATAACGGTTCAAAATGGAGTACATTTCTTTTCAAACAGAGTCGTGCACGTTTCAAAATGTTTTCATTTTCTCTCCTTAGCACTTTAGTGTCACTTTTCACTTCAGAAAATGCACTTAGAGTATTGTCTTTAAGATTCTGTACATTTTGTGGTTTGTCCATACACGGCGCTTGATTTCGCTCCAAAGATAGAAATCACAAAGGGTGAGGTCAGGTTACCTAGCAGGCCAGGCCACAAGTCCACCGCGACCTGTCCGACGGTCACCGTACACATTGCTCAAGTGCTCGCGTACATCGCACGTTAGGAACCGCGGGGTCTCGAAGTCCCTCAGCCTGGAGTCTAGGTACACTTTCATCCCGATACCGTCTACGGGTAGCCTCCAAATTTTCGCCGCTTTGTATGTACACTCGCACCATTTCATTTCATAGTACTCCCGATTCGAAAATTCTAACGACATTGTCACTCACATGCTTCACGCTTACGTATCGTACTTACGAGCGGGGTGATTAGAGACCGCGTGCGCATCCACTCTTTTTCGAACCTACCCTCGATTGTGGCAAATAAAGAACTACCGTCTACTAAACAGTTACATTTTGATGGGTCCCAACTGGTCAGTCTCACGACACGCCTTCAATCTTCGCCCTTAACGTGCCGCGGTTTGTAGTATGCTCACATTCAATATTTTTTTGTAAATTTCCCAATGAAAAAAAAAAGAAAAAAAGTGTTTTTTTATTTTATTTTACCATTGTATTGTGTTAGTGATTTTGAGTATCAGAAATTAATTTCGTTATGGATTTCATTTGCACCCTGTAAATGTCACCGGAAAATAACAAGATTCGTAACTTTATAAACTTCTTATTTTTTTTTCCAGGAAATATATAAACTTCCGTAAGATTCTAAACGAGAGAAAAATGGTATTATCTTACGGCCGCATTTTCATAAAATAATCAATTTATAGTAGAGACTTTTAGGTAATTAAAAAATGGTAAACAAACGAGAGCTTTCAAAAGTCAACCCGACAAAGTCAAAAATTGGAAGTTGTATTTATGCAACTGATCGTCGAAACTCCGTTAGCGGGATATAGGATATCACTTTCACAGTTGAAGTTCTTCTACTCGACGATGGGTGGCGTTAGGTCGTTACAACATAATTGATAACTGAACTTTGTTTTTCATATTTTAGAAATTATTGTTAAGAATTTAATTGAACAATGTCGATCTCATACGCTTAAAACAATCTTGGTCTTGTAGCAGATTAGAATTACTTTAAAATAATATGCACAATTATAAACTTCTTTTTAATAAGTTCGTACAAATGTCTACTCTTTCACACAAATTGTATTCAATGGATTTTAGCGAATCTTTACAAAAAGTTCATAGGCCAGAATAACACAAAATGTACGAAGAATTTGTTTAATTTCTAAGTATATTTTTAATTTTTTACAAGGACAAAGTTAGGGATAATGCGTAAAAAAATTCAGACATTTTCTATCGATATCTTTCAATGCGAACATTACTACTATACCCATCTCATTCTCACACAACCTTCAACTATCTCACTCGTCTCGTCTGTCTGTCTGGTATTTTAGTCTATGGTTTTTTCATAAGTGTTCCGCAGAGTAGAAAGTGGTCTCTATTTGTAAATATTGTAAAATTGTAAATATTCCGTGTTTCATGTTTTCAAAATATTGATTCACACATTTCAATATTTGTGAAAGTGTTTAATGGATGTGAAGGAGGAGGGGAGTCGCTAATTTATTTCCAACGTAAGTTAAAAACGTATTTAGTAACACCTGTCGGATGTTTTTCGTTGCAACGCATTGACTGTCCTATTCCTATTCAACTACATATCCAATTGCATTATTACTGCGGAATAAAATTATGTGTTTCGTAATACTATTGTTATTTCGAATTGCGTTCTGGAACGTTTCCTCTGATCTACTTGTGCGAAATCCTCGTAACCTTGAGCCCGCGAAGGCGAGGAGTGTCATCGCCTAAAATCGGTAATAGTAATACGGACTATATTCTTGTTTGACATACAAAATGTAGCAGGCCCTTATGATAATGTTTGCAAGTGATTCAGTTTAAAAAAAAGTGTTTATTACGGTCTCTGGCCTTGGTCTCTTTAATAATAAAAAAAAGAAAACAAATCAATTTCTAATAGACAAAAAAAAAGAATTAACTGTAAGTAATGCTGAAATCCTCCAAAATTATTGCTGTCTCATGTTTAGCCGGCATGTTTGTAAATATTGGTGGCTCGCCAGTGGATTGCAGTAGTTTCACTACCCTGATAGGCTTTGATAACCTGGCAGATTTATCATTTCTTTACCTCTTACACCATTCTTGTGCTTATCCTAGCCTTATATTTATATTTATTCTATTTGCTTCGCTTTTAAAAGGTTTGTATTTCACAATATAACATTATTATTAACAATGCCATATTAGATTCTCATTAGTAGTGATACCTAGTGATTGTTATAGCAATAATGGTGCATCATTCAATTCTAGCTGGAATAGCTAATTAGAATTGATAATATTGCAATTAACCTAAATTGATCATCTTCTTGGGAAATTTTAAAAGAAATCTTTTCTTCCAACTATGGTGCACAAAATCGCTACAAATTGAACACTGCCAGTAAGGACGTAAACAAATTCAAATTCAAATCTCTATAAAGTTTTATTCCCATAATTTCCACAACTATACAGCTTTTTGGTTAATTTAATTGAATTCTGTCTTTATGTTCCAACCTGCACTTCGAAAAATGTAAGCCATAGAATTAAATTATACTCTCATAACTCAGGTTTATGCCCGAGCCAGAGAAAACATCTACATTCTACAAGTCATATAATCTGATGCGACTGCAATGAAATTCAATATGCAATACACAAGTATGTGTTACTCTGTGGTTTTGTATTTAATATCCAGGCTCATGTTTACCACAGACTAAATATGTATCACAGAAAATAGATAAAAGATGTATTACTATTTTCAATAATTTATTTTTGATGATAGTTAGAAAAAAAAACTTTTTAAAGATGTGACAACTGCTTAGATTTATTTATTGATCCCATATAATCAGTGATCGGATCTAGGATGCAATTTGGGGTGAATGACCTCAAACATTATGCTTATTGTGGATATGCCTCGGTATTCCTGGGATTTTGGATAGTGGGCTATTGCAAGTTATAAGGTTTTGGAGGATTACACTAAATAAACAAAATAAAAACGTTTGCTATAAGGTCATTTATTTGACATGTACATATGTATGTACTTTAAAAACACATTTCATAACTCCTATCAACAGAAATCTTTTGTATAAACGAGTTACTACTTTCTGAAACAAGTGAAACAAACAAGAGTATATTAGATACAATTTTCTAATGATAATAAAATAACAAAAAAACTCGCAGGGTTGTAAGTCATATCCATCTTAATATTATGGACTTAAACCCCGGGAAATTGCATCCTAGATCCGATCACTGCATATAATATTTACCTTAATAAATGTGTAACTTAATGCAGTTACATTCTATGGGAGCTGTCATTGAGAAAACCGATGTTTTATATCAACTTTACACTAAGTCTCTTGACTAAACTATGCATTCTTAAAATTATTTTTTAACACACTGAAATTCACAACTGTAGAAATGGCCAATGGCGCATCTTTCACAAGTAAAAAAATATAAACAGATGCAACAATTTAACTAGTTGGTATCTAACTAAAGCTCTACTAAACAAACTAGACTGATTTATTGCATTGGATGGCAAATAAAATTTGTTACATTTATAAATGTATTGCTGAGACAATAACACTCGCTAAATTATACTTCAGACTTTTAATGGAAAAAAAACTCAGGAATCCAGAGACAAAAGTGGATGACATGGTTGCAATAACACTTATTACTTTTTGTTTTAAGAGCGTGCAAACAAAATTCGGTGATTTTGATGTTTTTCAAATGCTTTAGAAAGCTATAAATCCTTAAGTTTTTAAAGAAAAACTACTGTAACATATAAATAAACTCTTTTTCTAGGGATTAACGGAAAAAAATATTTTATTAGCAACACAGATTTCTTTTACTTAGCCAATTTGTTGAAGGGTTTTCACAAAAATACGCGTCAGAGCTGTCTTTCACTTGAAAATTTTCCATTAAAATTTACCATAAACGATATAAACTTGTTATTATCTGATAGACAATATAGTCTTCTGGGGATTAACGGATTAACATGAATCAAATTATTGGTTTTTATTATTCAAATATCATTTTACATAATTTCAAAGTTGAACCCCTACTTTATTTTTTTTCTCATTGATTTTAATGTAATTACAAATGAAACAATTTTATTGTAAATTTTCAGAATATGTTTAGTCTAACCATATTTTTTTCATGGCTAAATATGAGTTAATTTACATTTCACGATTTTTTAAACATTGGTCCAAAACCAGTAAGGTCAGGTGGGGGAAGAGAAACGCAGGGATAAGAGGGCTCTACAGACCATAATCACTCATAACTCGACGAGTTATGGTCTGTGGTGCCTCTTACCCCTGCCCTGCCCCTGAATTTCTCTTCCCCCACCTGATCTTATATTACGTTCGTAAAAAATGTGTGCGCCCTCTTAATGTTTTCAATACAAACCAGTATCACTGATTATGGGGATGCCTTGGACTTTTTTAAAACATGTGAAGAATTGACTATTAAAATTCTAATCTCAAGTGAAACAAAGTTCTAACTTTATTTTGACTATTTCATTGCATTACCTATGTATAATTTCCCCATGACTCAAATATTTCCACATACTGCAAATTAGAATGTAGGAAACTACTTTACCATCTTATCAATTTGTCATTACAACAAATTACCACAATCTTGGCAAATATTGATAATGGCAATCAGTCAGTGATAGTTCGATGTGTCTTATCAATTTATTAGACTAGCAGTTTCTTACGACTGCTACGTGGAATTGGCGTATCACTATTCCACGCGAACTAGAGCTGTGCGTCTAGTGTATAATCAAGACGGTCATGAATCGATAACGATTTCGGCGAATTAATGCGAAGATTGTATCGAGACGTGTGGAACGCAGCAGTTGTGCAAACGTGCCGCTTGGCGGCGCTGTCTCAGCTTCAAACAATTTCGCGTTAATTCTTAAACGAAATTGTTGTCGATTCATGACCGTTTTGACACTAAGCGCTCTATAAACACACTGACAGCGAAAGCGGCGCGGCGCGTTACACGGTATCGGTTGAAATATTCGAAACTAAACCAAAGAGCGCGCACAAAAGACCGACCGGGAAATAAGCGTTTTCCTCCCCTCACTACCTCCAGTACAGTCTACGGCAGGGGTCACCAAATGGCGGACCGCGGTACCAATTCCACTCCAAACTTCAGACAGACAATAAACAATAAAAATGTCATTTTTCTTATTGATATTATGTAAATTATAATAACTTTGTAATTTTTATTAAATGTGTGGACCGCGAATGTCATTTCATTTCTTAAAATGGACCCCGAGCGAAACTAATTGGTGACCCCTGGTCTACGGCATCTGATTTGGGAATATTTTAGACTATTGGGGGTAAGTCTCGCATCGCGTTACCACGGAAAAAGTGGTGCGCGAAATTACCCCCACTACTTAAAATTTTGCCAAGTTAGCCGCCGGGGATTGTAGGTGTTGTCTGCCCTGTCAACTCCAGACAGAACCCACGGCACAGGGTTCAACGTAACAACCGCAGCACGCGACTTTCTCTGTAGACATGTCTTGAATACTGATAGTCGATTGTTTGATTTCTTTCCTTGCTGATGCACTGTAGGAATCCATAATAGGTAGTGGTACCAACTTACTGTCGGTTCCAATATTCGATCTATTGACGGTTTGATTTACTAGGGAGGGATAGGAATATCCCAGATATGTCGATAGACGGAATATTGGGACGTGGGAAAGATAGAGAGAAATGGAACGTTTCATAAAAAGTTTTTTTTTTCGAAATCAGAATCAAGCGCACAATCGATACCTGTCTATAGTTAAAAAAAATGTCACGGAAAGTTTTCCCATTCCGTCACTTTTTAGGGTTCCGTACCCAAAGGGTAAAAACGGGACCCTATTACTGAGACTTCGCTGTCTGTCTGTCCGTCCGTCTGTCTGTCCGTCTGTCACCACAGGCTGTATCTCACGAACCGTAAGAGCTAGAGAGTTGAAATTTTCACAGATGATGTATTTCTGTTGCCGCTATAACAACAAATACTAAAATTAAAATAATAATAATAATTAAGGGGGGCTCCCATAGGAATAATGTGGTTTTTTTGCTGTTTTGGGTCTATTTAAATAACTGTAACAGGTAAATACTTGAAATGCTCACAAAATGTTTAATTAAATATCTACTTTAAAAATAAATAATTACATTTAAATAAAATTGGTATTTAAGGGGGGCTCCCATACAAAAAACGTGATTTTTTGCTGTTTTGGGTCTATTTAAATAACTGTAACATGTAAATACATGAAATGCTCACAGAATATTTAATTAAATATCTTATATAAAAGTTAATAATTAAATTTAAATAAAATTAGTATTTAAGGGGGGCTCCCATAGAAAAAACATGTTTTTTTTTTGCAGTTTTGGGTCTATTTAAATAAAAGTAACAGCTAAATACTTGAAATGCTCACATAATATTTAATTAAATATTTACTTTAAAAATAAATAATAAAATTAATATTTAAGGGGGGCTCCCATACAAAAATTCTGATTTTTTGCAGTTTTTGGTACGGAACCCTTCGTGCGCGAGTCCGGCTCGCACTTGGCCGGTTTATTATTTTCCTACACTTGCCTGGCAGTCAAGCAATGGAATTATAATATTTGTGCCAAACATTGCGGACAATTTTTTTTTTTCAATTTATATTGCAAGCGCCCCTGATTAAGTATTGTGTAAAAAAACAATTTTTAGGGTTGAGAAGAAAAAAATGGGCGACATTTTATAAAATGGCCCGAAGATTTACCGTCGAATTTACATAGAAACCTCGACAAAGATACAATTTATAAAATACCTACACTAGCAATTAATACGCGCTATTGTATTACAATTAAAAGTTAGAGTTAGCGACTAGCCGTGTCGTCTGGCTGGGCAAAGGCCAATGAACCTGTCGCAGACATTCAGTAGACATAACATAAGCTTCACTTATATAAACATTGTTGGTTCCTCACTTTAATTTAATAAAAAGCCTAGTAGTTATCATGGTGACCTAGGCGGGGTTACACTGCGGTCAAACGTTTTCGACCTTCAAAGGTACCTTGTGTTAGGCAAAGGTGTGGCTTCAAGCCTCTATCCATTGTAGTCATGATCTGTTGTCGTTTGAATCCAAGATTCGCGCTAAAAAAATCCCATTTCTAACGTTTTGATCATCGGTGTTTTCGTGAAATTTATGTAATGCCCGTTGTAATATGTCGTCCAGATTATTCGATTTTTTTATCTACTTTAAGAACACTGGGATGGAAAACGGTTGGAGAGTAAGGCCGGCCACATACATACGGAATTCCGTTTCGGAACCTCGAATCGGACTGTCCGAACGCACAAATCCAAACGACATCTATGGACCAGCCACACACATTCGGAAAAATTCCGTTCGGAATTCCGAACGGAAAGCTTCCGTCTGTATGTAGCGGTCCATAGATTTTGTATGGAAAGAATGCGTTCGATTTTCCGATTCGAGATTCCGAAACGGAATTTTTCCGAATGTATGTGGCCGGCCTTAAGCCATGCTATCTTCCGGTGGCTCCTCGTTCTCGTCTCGCACAATATCTTTTATCTCTCTATATTTGTCTTTGTCAGCCGCCAGCCGATTTATTACATACATTCCCGGATATTTATTAGCCAGGATCAATCTTTGTGATACACCTGATTTTAGTCGACCTTTAATTACGTTCCTCAGCAAAGACCGTCCACTATTGAACTAACCAAATCACATACACGAAGGTTTTCAATGGTACTTCATCCATCATCAAAAGACAAAATCGATTGATACATGCTCAGTTTTTGGCCACGCTGAAAATCAAGATTATTCACGAGTCAAGTCAAGATACGATTTTCAAAATGACGCTACAATGGAGAGACAATTGACAAGCGCTTGAAATAAACTAAATGAGAGTCCACAGAGTTCCATTTTGAAATGTTTATAGTTTTTAATTAAATATCATTCTATAAGTGGCCAGAAGTGTACTTAATGTGTACATGGGATGGATTTGGATGTCGGCTAAACAGATCTGCCATCTTCTTTCGGTGACTCTTAATTCTTGATAGTTTGTTGCTCCTTGTGTTTGTCATTGTCCCCTGAAACAGTTCAGTCCCGTCCACTCCTGGCTATTCCACATCCAAGACTTCTTTTTTCGCTCTTCGCGTAATTTTTACACCGCTTTGCCCATCACTCTATTTTGCAGAACAACTGCTGCCTTACCCAAGTATAGTCCTCACCTCAGCAAGCTATATGGCACTATTTTAGAAAGAGAGAGCAAATCCGCGCCTCGCTTTTACGTAGAACTTACCTTCTCTCTCTACATTCATGCCAAGTTGTTTAAGGTGATAACAGACGGTTCATTTTTCGTTCATTTTCGCCTTTCACTCGGTACTATTTACTTGAAATGACACGTCTGAACACGGACTGAAACAAGAGTGCCGAATGAATTCACTAGTGAATCCATCCAGCAATGTTGGATCGGTTCATTCGGCATCTTTCACTCGCACTCCGAATGAACGACAAATGAATAGTCTGAACACCGAGTGAACCGTTCATTCGGATTCGGCCCAACTAAACTTATCCCAAGACACGACTTCATTCGACGCCATATTGCTGGAAAATATTAGTGTATGTTCATTTCTAGCTATAAAATCTGAACATGGAATGAAAGAAAAATGAAGCAATCACTCGGATGAACGTTCATCCGACCGTCTGATATCACCTTTACCGAATGTAAGCTGCGTATTCAAATCTACCCACACTTGTCTCTGCCGCTATCCATAATTCATAAGTATTTCGTGCTTTAGCTCCGCCTTATTAAGGCATGCGCACGCGTCGTCGGTCTTAACAAGATCAATTCGACCTTCGCAAATTCTGACCAACCTTGCTTGAAATTCCTTCCTGGTCGAATCGAAACATAATGCAGTTTCTTCAAATAATGCTTGCTGAAGCTTGTAGATTTTAAAAAAGGTCCTTTGGTTATTTTGGTTAATTGTACAAAGCGAACGACGTAATTAAGGCGAGGTATTCCAAGGGAGACGGAATTGAAGGTTGCAAGATCTAATGTTTTACATACTTTCTGCTAAATGACAGTCTTGAAAAAAATATATGTTATACGTAAAGATATTGCCTAAGGAACGTGCTAATTGGTTACACGATAGGATGTACTTTCCTCGATCATATAAATTCTCGAAAACAGGCAAAAATAAAAACTAAAACCCATTATTTGGTTTTATTCTTTTTAATTTCTACATAATTTTTATATGAAAATATTTATCTTTAAGTACTACAGAGAATCTGCTAAATTATAGTTTTCAATCGATGTTGTTTATTTTTTAAATTCATATTTATTCTAAAACTTGACCGCGTGCCCAACGTATTGACAACCTGCCGCGTCGCCCGCTACCCCGCCTTCGCCTTCTTTTGCGCGAGAGGGACGCGGGGTACAAATCTAGTAGAACCTCGCCTTAAACCTGTATTAGATTTATTTTGCATTAGTCCGGTTTTCCAACTAAAATATTCGGTACGACACTCAATACAGCGCAGTCTGTTCCAACCAAACGATAATAAAATGAAGTTTAGGGGTAAGTCGCTCTTTACATACATACATCACACCTGTATTCCCAAACGAGATAGGCAGAGCATACGAAACGTTACACAATCAAGAACATGTCTATTTCACGTTCCGCAGCCACTTCTAGCATAGTTTTAGTGACAGGATGCTAGTCGCCTAACGTATACCTAAATTTAATTATCGTTAGTCGCCTCTTACGACATCCACGGAAGAAATGGAGAGGTGTAAATCAACCATATGATTCATATGAAAACAACAAGTAAGAGTCATTTATTCCACGACTAATTTATATTCTTGTTTGTTTAAATCTACCCTTATTAACTTTGTTCAGAATCGTTAAAAATAGTTCAATTTTTATCCTCTATTCTGTTTTCTAGTAATTTTTCACAATATTTTTTACTATATACAATTTCAATCAAATACAAATAATTTAATGTCATTTTATAGATTACCAAAGATACACTAGTCATGTCTTCATACATTTTATCATTATACATTGCATCTTTAATCTACTAATTTTATATACATACATAAATCTAATTTTAGCAAACTATTTTAATATAAGTAGCAGTTAAATAAATAATTTATTCATGTTAAATTCACAATTAAATCAAATCTATTATATGTTCAGTAACGTTCAATGTACAACATTCTTGTGTATTGTTATGTATTAAGTGTGGCAACATTATATCCAAATTCTGTTCGTCACTCTCGCCACCGATTTCAACGACTCTAGTCAATACATAAAATTCAATATTCAACGGCTGTAACGATCTTTTACATTTGATTCCATTAAATATTACCAGCAAAATCTACAGTCCACTTTATTAACATCGAAGACCTCTCGACGCTTGGAAAACCACAGAACCCAGGTTCAAGCATATTTTCTAACTTCATTGCATTTCTAAATGTAAATATTATCCTACAAAATTTTACGAAAACTCAAGTTATTCGTCTTTACGCAATTTCACAGACCCGTCGGCGAAGCAAGTTACCAACGTCACATGCCTTTAATTGGAATCAGTTACCGATGTTACCAAATAAGTAACCCGTATATGTAGGTAACATACATTATAGCTCTTGGAACAGTATTTGTAAGTCTTCCTAGTGCTAACCGCGCGAATCTAAGTTGGCACCTGCTTGCTAATATTTAGCAGACAAGTGTGAAATGTTTATGTAAGTATTCAGACTACATGTAACACATGAGGACACTTACTAGCTTGTTTAATTATATTTAGTACAGTCCACGAAGTGAGACGGTGTTGCTTAATAATCCAGCCTAATTACGTACTGCTGAGCACAGGCCTCCTCTCAGTATGGGCTATAGTTCCCACGCGGGCCCAGTGGGGATAGGGAATATCACACACAACATAGAATTACTTCATCGATGTGTGCACGATGTTTTCCATCAACGATAGCACGTGGTAATATCAAATTCGATTTCACAGAAATTCCGAAAATTTTTGATTTTGTAATACCGCAAGGCTACCACGCCTTTTGCAGCGCTGTTGGTCAGACATTTCTAACTTAAGTAGAAAACCGATCGTTTTCTCTGTATCTATCTACAACACACACCATATTTATTGAAGAAGTGTTATACTAATATGGCATTATTTCATTGAACTTGATCTGTCCTTGGATCCACTTGCCACTGTCCAAAAGCGATATAGAAATTAGTTATATCTGCTATATCACACTTGAGTCTTAAGCTTCTAAATAATTAGGCCGCAAAACGAGGCCAAAACAAAATAACATTAACGGATTGTTTTGTTACCAAAAGGTCATTATCTAAAGATGACTAAAATCATTTAATTTAAGTCTTACCAGTTTCTTTCAAGTGAAAAAGTGATTTATTCGCGAATGAAAAGAGACTTTTCTGTGTGGTGTCAGGATGGAATAACACCTCTCCATTTCTTCCGTGGATGCCATAAGAGGCGACTAAGGAAATAGAAGTACGCTTTAGGCGATATGCTTGCAAACTGTCACTACTGTATCTCTTCCATCTATTTTCAAACCTAAAATTAAGCTGGAACTACCTGCGAAGCCTGAAATAGTCATAATCATGATTTTGTCTATGCCATGTTTCGTATGCTCTGCCTACCTTATTTGGGAACACAACCGTGATTGTTTAGCCATGTATGGATGTATTAAAAGAGATTTTTATTCTTGTTTAGTTGAATTGGTCTTTATTCTGTTAATCTGTGTGGATACTGTCCATTTTTTGAAGCGAGTGCTAGAACAGTAGGTGTTATCAAGAAATTCAGAGGACTACTAAAATAGAAAATCTCTAATTGACATTACCATATTATGAAGATGTCATGACATAATCTTTCGTAACATTAATCACGAGCAAATGTAGTAAATTTATAATAACAAAGATTGTGTCAATTATTCAAACATCGCTTATTTAATTAACAAGTGTGCTTAAATGGATATTGAATAATGACTCACTGTCAGGTACGACATGACTGTACAACTACGTAGATTGTCTTATCGTCGAATACGACATTGGGACATATAGATAAACAAGTTACTCATCTAAATTCTTGATGTAAAAAAAAGAAAGAAACACAATAAATGGGTTATCAGACCTTTTAGTTTTCTAAGAGGCCTTGTCGAAAACAAAGGATATTTTTTACGTGGTCTAGTAGGTATATTATTGAGATGGTTAACCAGTGACGAGCACTTGTTTGTTTAATTCCAGAGACGTTATAAGTTCAGTGGACTTTAAACATTTAGAGAAATTGCTCGGGAAAGATCTCAAGCTTGTGGCTAAAGACTCAAATTAAGCTCAATATGGCACAAGAAATCTGTAAAATCCTTACATGCACATCGTATACGAAGTTTAATAAAGGCTCTGATTTTCCCTGATCTAATCCGACGAAACAAATGAATGTCACGGTCTGTCCAATAATTGTCACTCGTCGCCGTAGCCAGGTAACGAACGAGTCCTTCAGTCTCATTTAACGCCTACGTTGACGACGTAATTGCTCCTGTCGGAACATTAACAAGGAAAATCTCAAACAACAGGAAGCAAACTTTCGCGTCGTCAACCCACGCGTTTCTAATTAGCACTTACGAGAAGAAAGGGACTCATTCCTGTTTAAGGGCTTAATAATAGTCGACGAATCAGCCTCCAGTTTTGGCATGTTTTTATACTTCCTTGTTCCTTAGTTCTGACACATGCATATTTGTGTCGTTTCTCTTTCGTTCATCACTTGATCGACGGAGATAGATGATTGGCAAATATGTCCAAGGAAAGTGCCAGCACTAATTCTCAGCCTGCTTTATGCGTATAAGTATTATACTGAAGCGAAATAGAACACTACAGATGAGATAGAATACAATAAACATTCGTGACTTTTGTTTTGGCTGGGTTCTCATTTCCCTTTGTATTTAGGAGTCAATTTATTTTTAATGACAAATATACATATATTATAATTTACATACATTATAATATACATTAGCGATAAATGCCATCAAATCCATCGTAACCTTATCAAAGCGACCGAAAAAACGTTGGTTCTTAAAACGTTACTATATTTTTAATCAGAATCATATCAATAACAATCGAACGGTATATTTACATCAGTGACGTTACGCGATGACTCTCAAGGTGCGAAATATCTTAACGACAAACAAACACAAGTATCTGTAGTAAGTATACAGCTCGGACAAAATTATCATACAGACGTTATAGAAGACGACACATCTCTGCCAAACATATATGAGTCGGAATCATACGAATTTGAACATGCATACATCACGCTCTTATTCCCAATTGGGATAGCCAAAAGAAAATAGACATACCGAAATCACGTTCTGTAGTTTTTTTTTTAGTTCAGATGTATAACTATGTCAGGTTGCTAGCCTGTCTCCTAAAACATAATTATAGTAACTGGTTTCCTTAATCGCCTCTCATGATATTCGCTGAAGAAACAGAGAGGTTACACCATACTATCTATGCAAGACTTGGAGCAACAGTATATAAAAAAAAAGTGAAAGCCGTTCCAAGGTAGATCAAAAAGATATAATATAATTGTGACACCTTGCTATCCAAATACCCAAAATATACCCAAACCTATTTTCCTTAGTCGCCTCCTACAATACCCATGGAAGAAGAAAACAGGTGTTATTCTAAATCCGACACAAAATTATTAAAATGTAGTAAACATTTTGAGGGACGCCCATTTGCGCGCGAGTTTGTTCTTTATACAGCACAATCCATACATAATACATACAAGCATAACGAGTCGCATATGCGTTGTCACTCCTTTAAATAACATAATTAGGCACGCATTTCGTTAGTGGGCTGCGATGTTGTAAGTAAACATACATCACCATTTTAGCGGGAGCCCTATCCGAGTTGGTAAACGTTCGCGACACGTACCCGAAAAGAATGGCTACTCGCCGTGTTGCATTCTATTTCAATGCAGTGTAGGCGATGCGTTTATTACTCATCTTCGTTATTAGTGATATGATTTATACGTCACTGTCGTTTTGTGGTTTATTGGTATGATATACTGCCTCCTGGTTACCCAAAAGTTTAAAAATAAAGATGTCTTCAGTGAATTATAGGTGCAAGTTTTTCTCCGTTACTGTTATTGCCTCCAGTTTAAATGCTCCATTATGGCAAGTCGACTTCCTAAGTTTTAATTTATTCATGTAGTTGTAGAATAATACGTTTCCTTATTTACTTATTTGACTTCATAAATGTCACGTCGGCTAATCTAGTGGTTAATGAACACATACAAACACGTATTGTGTGTATAAATTTGTGTTTTCCTGTATGAAGATGTGAAATTAACCCGTTATTTATACCGTGTGGTGTCCGGTTTAGAATAACACATCTCCGTTTCGTTCGTGGATGTCATAAAAGGCGACTAAGTATATCCTTAAGATATTTTTTAGGCCACAGACTAACATGTCACTACCTCTTCTTAAAATCTATAATATGCTAGAAGTAGCTGCAAAACGTCAAATAGTCTATGTGGCATTTAATGTGCCCTGCTTACTCCATTTTGGAATACAGGTGTGATGTATGTATGTATGCATTAACCCATTTTCATTTACATAATTATCCTCTTTTGTTTCAGGTTTTCGTGATGGTGATGGAAGCTGATCCTATTGCTGAAAAGCATACGGATGGTAAGTTTTTTTTAACACAACTGCGGTTTTTTTGCTCATTTACCAAGACCAATATGTGACACAACAAAGTTGCATAAATGTCTAACACGAATCTATTACTAGGACCAGAAGGATGTGTCACATAGTTTTTCAGGCTTTATTGTTTATTTTAATGCTTTGCGTTATAAAATCACTCGCGCATTCGTAATTCTTTCCAATAAACCAAAAGAACTACCGGGAATTATCCTATGTGACTATATGAGAGTGTCACACATATACCCCCAATGTATTAACATACATATTAGCTGGTGTATCTATTGGGAAATGAAACCAGGTCCCATTTTATTACGGCAAAGTGTTACGTATGACATCAAATCCTCTTAATAAATCCAATATATCAAGGGCGTAGACGCAAAAGCGTTGATTACATCGAATGACTAAACCAGGCCAGACAGTACAATAAAGTGTATCCAGTAAACAATGTATCCTTTGCTGGAGATCTTTACTTTAAGGGAGCGATTCCCAGAGGTCTTGGAAAAGTCGTCCGCTCAGTTTGATTTGTCTACGGACTGTAATTAGGACATATATCACTTTAAGTTGATATGGTACCATCGCGAACCGGGATTGTTGAGCCACTTACCTATGTTTGTAACTTCGTTGTATAATACAAATCTTATGGCTAACATCTAGTCCGTCACATTGGTCATTGATTACATGTCTAAATTGCGAACAATGGCAATAGAGTAAGAGCCAGCGGCCCCCAGACCTTCGTCATAGTATAAAGGCTGTAAGTTTCTCAATGTTTGTCCCCAACACTGGTAAGAACGATCCCCGACTATGAAACTTGGGTCGTGGTGGCTTTCGTAGATATCAGGTATTAAAGGTGTGTAAAATTGAGTGTAAAATTCGTTATAGTATAAAACTCAGTTTTTACATAATTTTACTCGTAATAATCCTAAAAGTCATCTTGCCGAAAGCCAGACACTTTGGATGGTGGAAACCCTCTGCCAGGCACCCTTAAAGTATGTAAAAATGTGACCAGATTTACGTTATAGTATAAAAGCTGGAATTGATATATGTTATGTGGAGAACTTTCATAATGATGTTTTCACAATCGCCAGACAGTTTCAGTGGTTACTTTGTGTTCCCAGACACATCAAAGTCTGACGTAGCCAGACTTAAAGTATAGTGTAAAAGCTGAAATTGATATAATGTTGCGTGGACAACTTTCAAATGATGTTTTTCTCAATCGCCAGGCAGTTTCAGTGGTTACTTTATGTTCCACGACACATCAAATTATGACGGAACCAGACTTACGGTATAGTATAAAAGCTGCTTTTGATATATGTTATGTGGAGAACTTTCAAAATGATGTTTTCACAATCGCTAGACAGTTTCAGTGGTTACTTTATGTTCCCAGACACTTTAAAGGTCTAACGTAACCAGACTTACGGTATAGTATAAAAGCTGAAAATTATATATGTTATGTGGAGAACTTTCAAATGATGTTTTCTAAATCGTCAGACAGTTTCAGCGGTTACTTTAAGTTCCCAGACACTTCAAAGGTCTAACGGCCTGGGCACGACTTCGGTCTAAGCGATGAGCGGTGCGGCGAGCGGCGCGGCGAGGCCGAGCGGAGCGGCACGCATGCCACGACTTCGCAGGGGCGGTATTTAAAATGGTGCTATCAAATATTGCTATGGAATGTCTTGGAAATAGCGCATATTTCAGGCAGGACATTTTATTTTCAAGAAATTAGAGTGCGAAAGATGAACGCAATTAAACATTGCAATGGACCGAACGCGGTAAGTATTTCACTTGCACCCGTGCCCTCGCGCTCGCGCGCTTTAACCTACTTTAGACTTTTGAAGTGTCTGGGAACTTAAAATAACCGCTGAAACTGTCTGACGATTTAGAAAACATCATTTGAAAGTTCTCCACATAACATACATAATTTTCAGCTTTTATACTATACCGTAAGTCTGGTTACGTTAGACCTTTAAAGTGTCTGGGAACATAAAGTAACCACTGAAACTGTATAGCGATTGTGAAAACATAATTTTGAAAGTTCTCCACATAACATATATCAAAAGCAGCTTTTATACTATACCGTAAGTCTGGTTCCGTCATACTTTGATGTGTCGTGGAACATAAAGTAACCACTGAAACTGCCTGGCGATTGAGAAAAACATCATTTGAAAGTTGTCCACACAACATATATCAATTTCAGCTTTTACACTATACTTTAAGTCTGGCTACGTCAGACTTTGATGTGTCTGGGAACACAAAGTAACCACTGAAACTGTCTGGCGATTGTGACAACATCATTATGAAAGTTCTCCACATAACATATATCAATTCCAGCTTTTATACTATAACGTAAATCTGGTCACATTTTTACATACTTTAAGGGTGCCTGGCAGAGGGTTTCCACCATCCAAAGTGTCTGGCTTTCGGCAAGGTGACTTTTAGGATTATTACGAGTAAAATATGTAAAAACTGAGTTTTATACTATAACGAATTTTACACTAAATTTTACACACCTTTAATACCTGATATCTACGAAAGCCACCACGACCCAAGTTTCATAGTCGGGGACCGTTCTTACCAGTGTTGGGGACATACATTGAGAAACTTACAGCCTTTATACTATGACGAAGGTCTGGGGGCCGCTGGCTCTTGGTCCACAAGTGGCTCAACAGTCTCGGTTCGTGACTTTTCCTTTGGTGAGCATGATGTGTTCCATAGGCATGCTGATTTCCGGACAACGCACACTTAACGATGCTTTAGCCATCCCTAAATTGAACATAAACTACGCTTTATTGATGGGGGAGTCGCACTAGTTGCCTTTTTTTCGAAAGACCAAGCATTGACGTTTGCCATTTGAAATAGATTGTAACCTCGTCTTTTCAAAACTAGCCTAGGTCTCTAGGATACAATGTAGGAATGATCATACCGTTTCATCTCCAATTGGTGCTCCTCGCAGTATCCTCTGGGTCGATAGTTTCCATGCTCTATCGCTGTTACCAGGTCAGCCAGGTTCGTCATCGTGAAATTGGATGCAAACCTATTTACCCGTCCGTAGCGCCCACGGAGTGTCGTTGCCCCAAATCTGAGACATGTGATGCTGGACTATAAATACCGGCCGCGTCTGCTTTATTTCTCATGCGGCTTAAATCACAAGATTTAGAGATATTCATCGTTGTGCATGACTCTCTTTTTCGGGGCGATTATTCGAGGGTTTCACCTGTCTCATTCATCTGGCTAGATTTTATTTGATTTTTGACTAAGTATTTATTAAGTTTTTCTGTTCCTCTAACAGATAACTAAACGACGGTATCAGAATATTCTTCCATTTTCACAGAAAAGTTTACAGATGAATGAGTTGGTTGCAAAAACGCTTGAATAAATTCCCTTCGCGACTTACACCGATTTGCAACGGATCCCTTCTAAGTTGAGCTGATGTCAGTCGAATTCGACTACCTTGCTGGAGGCTTGTTAGAGGTAAATTCTTTGCTTTGAGGCATTCTTTACTCCAGAACACGTTAGCTCTACCTCTCGTCGTTCCATGGATACAAACCCAGGCCAATTCGACTTAGTTTGCAAGTGAATTTCCCAATATTTTGAGGATTTTGGCGTGCTTGCGACTGGTCTCATTTCGAACTTTGTCGAATATTCCTTCCTTATGATGTCCTAGTCAACAAATGTGATCACAAAATAAATACAGGACAACTCTACCATTAAAATGGCTCTAGGCTCTTTAATTATCAGATTTGAATTCGTCTAATACAAACTAATTCATCGTTTCTCCTTTCTGCTTTTAGTACTTCAAATCTTGAAACATCTCTCGTAGCTTGCACCAGACAATTTTAACCGTAATCTCCGAAGACATCCGACCCTGCCCGACACAGACCTAGTCTCGAGTCGAATATTAATCCTTTGATCTTTCATCCAATCTAATATCCCGTTGCGCTTGTCAATGTCAACCTATGGCCTAATTAATATTGTATGTTCTTTCACCATCGAAATCAATAAAATAACGTGAATTTTGTGACGTTTCTTTGAAGTAGCTTGTTTGTACCGAGTTATGGCTAAACGAGGGGATAATTCTGCACAGAGTAATTATTTTGAGTACCTGATTATTCTGTGAAACCCGCACCATTTCAACTGTATCGCGCCTATATCGTGGGAGCCAAACTCTGCCAATAATTTAAAAGAATTGAATAGATGACATGTAAAGAAATTAATATTTTTTCACTATTTCGCGCATATGTCGACGATTTTTAATTTAACAGAAAGATGAATCAGTTTGAACGCAGTTATACTGTTTTTTTTTTTTATGGATACCGTTTATAATGAGAACATTATAACTATCACTAAGTATTAGTATTACGTGTTATTTGCAATAATGATTTCCAGTTTTATCTTTGGATTCCTGAGAAAAAAACTAATTTTGCCCGTTAAATGTCTAATCTTTAAATGAAACGGAATTCATATTTCTCTACATAATTCAAAACAAAGTTTAGTCGTAGTAAGAAATCGTTTTGATACTTTTGTTTTTAAAGATTGCACATTTTATCGATCAATCCAACAGTCGACCTATTACATTCGCACTTTTTACAAAATTCGTGGATTTGAAAAGACTGAACACACATTACAAAGTCTGAAGGGCGGTCACGATACATTTCATTCCGCACAATGTGACCTTTCACCACTTGTGGTCGTCGCCCCCCAGAAATACGCAAATTGCTGTCTCATATGTTTTCATAAAGTTCTGTTTTCAACCCCAATACATAGAGGAGGGTATATAATTTAACCACTACGGTAGCTTTTAAATGGGTAGTTTATCCTCACTTTTTTATCCAACATTCAGATAGATTGTGAGACATACGTGTTATGCGAAAATGTCTGGGTATTGTATTTTTTAAATTACCCTGATTATATGAGTACGATCAAAGTAAGAGGGACGATTACTATACCAAAATAAAGTCAATATGAGCCATACCAATTTTTTGCCGCCCTTACAAAGGTTGTTATTGATAACTGGCAAATGCTGATACACAGCCACAGGATGTCATGCGACCTGTCAAGATTACCTTAGCAATGCCATTTCCTACAACACGTCATCGTGTCCTTTTCCTCGTTACACTCAGACGGCAAGTCTCATCCATTTATCTTCGGTACGTCACTATGACGCCCCGGCGGCTAATCTTTTCAGACGTTTCAGCGTTTTTCAGTCTTTAGTAAACAACTCGAGAGTGTTGTTGTGTTAACGTAACGCGATATTTTTAAATAACAAAGGACACTGAAGTTTACTGTTTTGTGCAGTTTTTGGATGAAGGGACAGTGTTTTCGGTCGATTTGAGGAGCGTGTGTTTTGGTGCTTCTGTCATCTAGTGGAATATTTTGTTTTTATTAGAACTATTTGTTTTTTTTTAGAACTAAAAGGTAAGTAGTCAATTGGTAAAATAGGTTGAGCTATGTAGTTAGTGACAATTGACAGTGGTTACTGTAGACCGAGGCCCGTAAGACAGATGTAGTCCGAACTCCCTTAAACAGAAAATTTGTGCAGTAGTGATTTTGAAATTAACAAAATTATGCCTTTACTCTTTTGTATACGACGTGCATTCGAAGTTAAAAACACTTTGAAAATCGCCATCATTCACATAATAGTCAAATGTTAATGTTATTTAATGCTATCGCGTTATATAAAATAGACTCCATATATACCGGTAGTAAAATGATATCTATCTTTTGGATTGTACCGAATTATTTGGGCACAACATTTCGGCATCGTAGCAATTGATTGTCAGATTTCGTTTTTGACATAATTTTTTGATAGATGAATACTTTTGTAACCCCAGCGTATTGTGGAATCCTCTTTTGTATTTACTTCCAAAGGGATCCCCTTGGAATGCATAATTTTATTTAGACTATTGTTGTTTCGCATAACTGATTTGGCATAATTAATTTTGGCATAACAGTACTTTCGCATAATAATACTTTGGCCTAATACTTTTTTGGCATACTATGCTAATAGCATAATTTCATTTGGACTAATTTGTATTGGCCTAATACACATTACGCATACTATTATTTGGGCTAATAATTATTTTGTATAAATGTCACTATGCATAATTTAAAAACTTAGTTTCGTTGTTGCCATGTATTTACTATTATTAGGTTAGGTTAGGTTAGTATGAAATCCAGGCGCGAAGCGCCAAAACATCGCTGAATAGTTCGCGGACCACCATCGACGTCGATATTGGTATGAATAGCAATAATTACTACGAGCCATTGGTACAAAACTTTACTATTTTTTGGCATAATACTGTTATGCATATTGATATGATTCCATTTGATTATTATGCTTATTTATGCTAATGCGTATAGACATTAGTCTTGATGACAATTATGCTTCCTGTATTTATGCTTTTTAATGTTATGCGTTAAAAAATATGCGTAATGATGATTATGCAAAAAATAATTTCGGCGAAAAGTGTTATGCGAAACAATATTAGTCTAAAAAACTTTATGCCTTCCAATAGAGAACCACTTCCAAATTATATCTTAAGCTTTCGCAGTCGCCCGTAGTCCTTGCGGGTGACAGGATTGGGGATTCTCCATGGTAGTAAATGGTCTAAACCTAAACTAATCTTAATTAATTCAACGTATTTTGTTATTAATTACCCAATATGTACTATGGAGCGTCATGACGGAATTTCCAATTATTAACATTACAGCTGTTGTAAGGGTTTAATGACTCAATATTAGTACTTAGTTCGTTAATTGGCCTTGGCACGTCGTTGCGATATGTAGTCCATAAAATTCCGACAAGTTGTTAAAATGTTTACTACTTTACTGCGTATGTAACGAAATCCCTAGGTCAACATTATACCAATTAATGAGTCCTGTGGGGCAACTGTTTTAGAATAACCTCTACATTTCTTACATAGATGACTTAGGAAATAGGTTAAGGCATGCTTTAGGCGACAAGCTAGCAACCTGTCACTATTATACCTATTTCATCAAAGTTTTAACCTGAAATTATGCTGAAAGAGGCTAGCAACCACGAAATAGTCATGGTTTTGACTATGGAGAGTTTCTTGCGCTCTGCCTACCCCATTTGACTGTATGTCTAGTCCTACGACAACGCGCGAGACTCATACCTGTCACTATCTAACTAGAAGTGTTAGGAAATGACAGGTAGTAATAGGGTTTCTGATTTCTCGACCTATTTTTTTTCTCGGGGCTCGAGATTTCTCGACTACAAATTCCCGGGAATTCCCGGGATCTCGAGAAATTTACCAATCGTGAATATAAGGCAAAATAAACACTTCAGTATCATTAACATTGCTCGGAAACAATCTGTTAAACAGTTCTTCTTGACTAGCTGTACCCGCGACTCCGTCCGCGTGGAATAGCGACTAATTTTCCCCGTTTTAACCACATTTTCCAACGTTTCTTCGGTCCTCTTGGTCGCAGCGTGATGTTATATACCTAAGGCCTTCCTCAAAAAATGGTCTATCCAACACAAAAATATTTTTTTTAATTCGAACCAGTAGTTCCCGAGATGAGAACAAACAAACTCTTCTGCTTTATAATATTAGTATAGATTAGCGTCGTTTTGCTGCAATTTTGTGTGATTTTTCCGTTGGTATTCTGATGGTATGCTGTTGGACACCTGACTAAAGAAAATATTAGGTTAACAATTAGCTTGTCATTGATTTTGTTAACAAGATGTTCCAAGAATCTTGTGGAAAAATCGTTTTCCATTTGTTCGAGTTTTTTATCAATACATTTACAATTGCCTCGGATGTCAGTATGGTTGAGTCTTTTCTCAACAGATAACTTAACTGGATGTAAGATGCTAAACAATGATTCTAAAATTCCGATATAACCGTCATTCCACATTGAGTACATAATTATTTAAATCAATCGGTGACTTCTTGATGGCGTTATTCAGTTTGAGGTATCGTTCAACCATTATCGTCATAGAGTTCCATCTGGTGCAAACATCTAACAACAAAGCTAACTCGTGGCCAAAATCTTTTTTGACGTGTTTCTGCAGCGTAATATTCTTAAGGCGGCGGTTCGCGCCACGACTGGAGACCATGACAATATTGTGTATCTTATATTTTCCCGTGTGGTGCCGGGTTAGAATAGCACCTCCCCCTTTCTTCCCGTGGGTGTCGTAAGAGTCGACTCTGGGAAAGGGTTAGTGTATTGTGGGCGATGGGCTAGCAACCTGTCACTGCAATATCACGTTTAACCATCTGGTTACCCTGAAATCGCTAAATGTGGCACTGGATTTTTTGAATGCATGTGCTCTGCCTACCCCTCTTGGGAATACAGGCGTGAGGATATGTATATGTATGTGTGTATATTTTATCTACTTATTCCAATAGAAGTTCTGTTGTTCTTTTTCGGATATCCATCATGACACAAACACAACTGGCTACACTGAAACACTCTCCGATTCTGACACGTCTCGGTCGAGGAGATCGCCGGTCTCAGTCTCGAGCTACAGTAGATGCATAGAGACCGAGACACTTGTCGCGGTCTCCGGTCGCGGTCGCGTGTCTCTGTCGCGGCGCGAACCGCCGCCTTTAGGTGGAAAACGAACTGTACACGAAATTCGACGCATTCGCTACTGAGCCTAGGAACGGGTGGCTCGTGTGGAGCGGGCGGGGGAAGGATTGGCCGAATCCAAGCATACTAAGTATCATAAAGAAGAACGAGTTATAAAAAGTGTTGCGGAAGGCCATTTTAATCTTAAAATCACGCGAGATTATTTGTGGTGCGATTTCTCGAATTCTCGACTTCTCGACACCATTTTTCTCGTCTCGAGTAAGGCCGGATTTCCCGGGAATTCTCGCTTCGAGAAATCTCGAGCAGAAACCCTAGGTAGTAAGTCAGTCGCGCGCGATTCAACTCGCGCGCGTTGCCTTGCGGCTAAACTCGTAGAAAGACTTGAACATTATGAAATAGGACCAGTGGAATGCTAGTTAAGACATTGTTTTTACGCTTAAACTTTAATCGACACAGTCTTTCGTTTGCTCGGTCGAATAACACAAAAGGCCATAACCTAAACGTTCGCTGGCCATTTGTATTGTCAATCCGGCGATGCGCTTCACTAGGTCTATTGTGCTGGCAATACAAACAAGCCTATAAAATGTATGCATAGGTAGGTACGTAAACGTTTTCTTTTATTTAAATAATAGAGTTGGAAACACACACACATGTGAACCGATTCTATGAGTGTGTGGCCAATTGATTCCTACCCCACCGCAGAACGTTGTCACAATAAACGATATTAACATTTCCTTTGTCGAGCAATGCATAGTCTCTGACGTTCACTGTAAATAGGTTTTACGGTGGGTCAGGAATCAGTTGGTTCGATGGTACGTACGAAAACCTTAGTCCGTTTTCAAAGTCACTGCTTTATCAAATTAATGAATTTTAATAACTTTTTTAATTAGTGGACGTCGTTAGAATCAAATCAGAGCGGTTATCGTCGCATTCTGACTCGCTGTGACTTGGTCACACTGTCTTGTATTGTCATATTCAATGTGATCTAAAGTGTCAAAGAGTGTGCACCTATTCAGATTGTGATTAACATTGTTAAAAAAGTGTGTACAACTAGGCGAATAGGAACCATCTACAAAAATCGGCTCATTAAAATATTAGTGAATTAAAAATACAAGTGGCATACACATAAACGGATATAAACATCACGCCTATATTCCCAAAAAGGGTAAGTAGATGACATGAAAATTGAAAACGTTGCATAAACAAGTGCCTGACTATTTCACATCTCATACCACAATTTGGGGTTTAAAGTTAGATAAAACAAGTTATAATAGTGACAGCTTACAAACCTGCCGCCTGAATCGTGCCAACCTATTTCATTAGCAGCCTCTTCCGACTTCCACGGACTAAATGAAGAAGTGAACTCTAAACCCAAGTGACCAATCAAATATGCCATGGACTGATCATCATCAATGGGAATCAGTTCCCACTCCCATCAACCATCAAGTTACCTAATACGATTTGTTTTAGGTTTCTAGGCCAGTAGGTACAGGATTGTCGTCACAACAAACCAAGGTTGGGACTGTTTAGTTAGGCTTAAAAGACTCCTTGACTAATGCCAAATCATTGTTCGCGGCACAGCTCGTCAGGCCGTTGGGATTGTTTCATTCCGTGCTTGCGTCACTTATTGTTCTATATCACCGGTTGTACGATTGTTTTTATGGACTAATTAGTGTATCATTGCTGGGGAAATTACCTATTGCTTTTCGTCCAATCCGGTCTCGAGATTTTTTTTTAAAGTTCAGACTGTTTTTGGTATACTTACTCCAACCAAACTTTAGTCTTACCTCACTAAATCACAGCGTGATATCAAGAATGTTCTGCTGAATGCGTTTGCTTCTCTATATAAAGGTCTGATATTAAGTTGATTTTTCTTTGAGACCAAGAATACGATACACAAACGGCACGTCTGTATTCCCAAATGAAGAAGGCAAGGGCACACAAAATCAAACAACCAAGAACCGAAACAAACATGAAGCGAGAAAATTCACCGAGAGCTGGAAACCCTGGAATTGTCAGATTCAAGTCTCTTCTCTCTCGCGTGTCTGATCGAACCAAAGACGTCAATAAACTGTGTTTTAAAAAGGCTAGAGAGTTAAGTGCAGATTCTTATAAAGTTGTCGTACCGTCACGTCACTTTTCCAAAGGCATTAGCAGATTATATTCTATTTGCAACGATACTGACATACCTCTTTCGCTTCATCCACATTCATCAGTCTCTTGATTCATGCTCGACGATTCTGGGTACCTACTCTTGACCTGACCTGTTTCCAAAACGTTATTTGGTCACGGAATCTCCGTCTAAGTCTTCCCCTTTCTATACACTTATACACACTCACCATATAAATCTGTTGCTGTTGTCGACAGACCATATACCTAACGCCCATCGTGGGGTACGTAGGCCTTATACCACCCATTCCTGGTCCAAATATTTATTAGTTTATCAGTGTGACTCCTACCCTACTACTACTACTAGACGATTTCTGTCCTTTCTATACAGTGCCGTAACTAGGGCGGTGACAGCGAGACCCAGGCACAGGGCGCAGACCAGACACTAGAGGGGTGCAGAAATGACCAGGCCAGTATCTTCAAGGCGCAGTCTTGAAAGCTCGCACTGAGCGCATAAAAGACTAGTTACGGCACTGTTTCTATAATCGGAATATCACTAGTAAAGGAAGAATATTAGCCGAGCTCTCCAACACACGGACATGACGCAATAACCAAACATCTAGTCTTTACGTCACAAATGGAGGTAAAAGACTTGCAGACGACATGATCTGGATTCGTAATCTCGCGAAATAGAAATACGTCGGAATAGCGTTATCGCGGATTGAAATAAAACGTGAATCATTATATGAAACGAGAATATCTCGAATACATAATAACTGGTTATAAAAATAACAAACAAGTAGTGAAGAGCGAACCTCACTTCATAGATTCAAACACCGGTCAAAGATAAAATAGATATGCTGTTTGTTATTTTACTTTGCGTATTTGCCCAGATCTGTTTAAAGTAGACTAGATTTAGCAAGTTAAAGGACAATGGATAGGTTACATTGCCTACAGAGATGGGTGATGGAGTCGAAAAGTGCAGGAGTGGAGACCACGGACCAGCAAGCGCAGCGTCTAGTGAAGTTTTTCAGATGACCTTTTAAAGGTCACCAGAAGACGCTGGATGCAGGTCGGTCGGAAGGAGGCCAATGTTCGGCAGTGAACGTCTTATGGCTGATACGATCGATGTTGATCAGATTTTTTTTTAAACACTGCTGATTTTTCTTTATCTGTTAAAAATGCGACTCGCAGATTAAGAAGTGACAAATTCGTAATGTCCATCTATACGAGAATCAATCTAATCAGTTAAAAAATATGTTGACATAACATTTTGGAATATTAAATTTTGCATCAGTTTCAAATTGTGTTTCGAATTTATCGATGACAACGACGCCTTTGAACCATGTAGCATGAAAACATTGGAAACGTACCCTTCTATCGCTTTCTAGTTATACTTGAGACAACATACCGCTCCCAACGCATTCAACCAAGTTACGCCTCATAAACTACGACTACGATCATCATCGTTTGTCATTCGAACAAGTCACTTGCGGCTGAAAGTTAATATTAATCTCATTTTCAATCATGTGTATGTACTTTTCATAACTACTCTCGGCGGCCCCTCTAGGGATGTCAATTGTGGCATATGCACATAAAACTATCGTGGTAGAGGCACTCGTATATATCACTGGACAAGTTTTACACCAATCACCTAGTCCCAATGTAGGCAATTTAATGCCTGTATTATGGGTAGGTACTAGACAACGGATAAACTTACTTATATACAGATAAAGACTCGAAAGCAAACATTCGTATTCATCATACAAACATCTGCTCCGACCGGGGATCGAACCCGGGACCTTAAGCTTCACAGTCAGGTTCTCAAACCGCTGGGCTAGCCGGCCGTCATATAGTTGCTTGATTTACTGTTGACAGGTGTGGACACGTTTTTGGAGATTGTCAAATGTCATAAACTCTTTGTCTTTGTCATTTGTATGGAATTACGTGACAGAGTGAGCGCTATATTAACTTGTTTTCGTGAATGGAGCATAACTTTGGTATACCTTTGTTGCAGAAAGAGTCCTGGGCCAGACCTTGAGGCCTCGGGCGGGCGGTGACGTCATCCCCGAGCGGTCGGTCAGCTCCCTTGACCTCACCATGTCCTACTCGGCACCTTCCAACCTGGTCCTCACTCCGGCGCCAGAATGTAAGTACTGAGACAGTTTTAAGACAGGATATAAAAATGTACACAGAGTATAAACCTGTGTGGTGTCCGGGATAGAGTAACACCTCTCCATGTCTTCTGTGGGTGTCGTAAGAGGCGGCTAAGGATTATTACTAATAGGTTTAGGTATGCTTTAGGCGACTGGCTAGCGACCTGTCACTATTATACATCTTTCATTTATGTTTAAACCTAAAACTATGCTAAAACTGCCTACAAAACGTGAGCTAGTCACACTTTTATGATTTGCTATAATATTTGGTTTAAAACACATGAATACTAAAAAAAACAATACATCAAAACTGTGGGACATGCACTATACCCCCTGCAAAAGCATCAGTTTATTGTTGACAAAGAACTCTAATCACAGAAACTATCTGAGCTAAGCGTGCTAGGGCGCAATTATGCTATCCAGATTGGTGCGGCAACCTAAAAATCCCATTTTCTGTGCTCTATGGATCGGCAGAGTTCTTTGACCTTGCCGAAAGGCACCGAGTCGTATACAATAGTTACATTAGTGCCAAGTTTAAAATTTTCAGACATTGGTGCGGCATTCTTTATATTTTAAAGTACTTAACGTTCACGCTTTAATGTACGCTTTTCTCTTGACTGGCAAATGTGGATTCTAGTGCTAACTTCTTAGAGGTTAAAATTGCGGTTGCTAGAGGTTAAAAAGCAGACAGTTTTAAGAGTAAGTATGTGTAATGATTTACTCGCTCTATACGCTTAAAGTCGTGAACGAATTTTGGCATATTTACACTTTATTTGAACTTTGCTTGTTGGACGGCGGCCAATCGGTCGGGCAGTGTTTTATTTTCGAATATTCTACAAAATTAGAACTTGTCGCATATGGAGATTAGGACACATTCGTTTTTTAACAAATAGGGACAGCGCAGACGACAGACTTTTGTGCGATCGAGTCTGCGGCGCAATAAAAACTCTGCATGGCGCGCAAAGAAGCAGTCGCGGATTTTTCACAGACTCAACGCACACGACGCACATTTTCGTTCATTCTGCCGAACTGTAGAGAGGGACGTAGACGCTATGGAAATCGTGCATAGATCGCGAATAGACTAAAGTTGACTAAACAGTCCGTCGCGGATAGTCTGTCGTCTGCGCAGGGCCATATGCGTATCGAACGAATTGAGTTTTCGACCCAGTCGAGAAAGATATCGCAATAAACATAATAATGGTTCATTTCATCAATCTATGCTGCATACATACCTAAACACATTCATACATTACGCCTGTGTTCCCAAATAGTGTATGCAGAGCATAATTGATGAAAGAGGTATAATAGTGGCAGCATGCTAGCCTGTCGCCTTTTACGACATAAGGTAAAGTCACCGGTAATGGACATTGAACCAGCAATGGACAATGGCTCTTATTTACTATCCACTATGGAAAAGTTTTATGTTTTACAACAATCAATTCACAACTCTATGGTCTTTAAATTATGAATGAACTGTCCATCACTGGTGCTTGTCAACTTAAACCGTCCATAACTGGTGCCGTTACCTTACCTGGAAGAAATGTAAAGGGTGTGAAATTCTAAGCCCGACACCGCACGCCAAACTATGGTCACTATGATGTTTACTGTAAGTAAGTTCTATGATGGGTCTGAAATCAATGGTTCTAGTGTGTAAAATGTATTTGTAATGTATGATTACTTTAATCGCCTGGCGTAAAGTTTTATGTGACATGAGAAACTGATTAAGCAAGGTACGTCTACCTAGGAGTGGCTAGACTAACAGATTGCACGCTCTGTACGCAATTTATTGCAGTTCTTTGACTCCGGTGGTAAAGTTCATATTCTAGGTCTTTGTCCTTACCTAAAGATTAATGTTTATATGAAGGTTTTCCGATTAGTTGAGTTTACCGTACCTTTTTTAAATTGTTGTAAGATGTCGACTGGGTTAAAAATATGTAAATCTAATTAATAGTCCGTTAGTTAGATCATGGGAATTAGTTAGATTATCATCGACAAAGGCATAGATCATCAAAATTCCGGAGCTAGCTTTTGACGTCACGCCAAAATTGTACCATTATAGTGACGTCACTCGAAACTTCAGAGCACTGTATCCTCGTCATTTCTTGCTTGTCAAATGAATTAAAAAATATGTGTACAATATTTTTTTGGTAAGGGGGCGTCCATAAATTACGTGAGGTGTTTTTTTTTTCAATTTTCTGACCCTCCCTCCCCCCTTGGTGAGATGTCGTGAGATTTTATTAAACCCCCTCCCCCACCCCCGAATCTCACGTGAGATTTTTCAAAATGTGGATTTCTTACGTAAACAACTTGGATTGTCACTGTAAAAATTAAAAAAGTAAATACAAAGAAAAACAATTTTTTTAATTTTAAGTGGAAAAAGCTATGCGTGTCGCATTTCTTTTAAAGGTCATACAAGGTCACAATTTAACGTTACCTTAACATTGTGTAATTTTTGGTACTAACAAGTCCATCTTTCGATAGCAACACTGAGACTGACCGAGCTCAGATCTCGCCCCTATGGAGTGAGGACTGAGCTGATAACTAGATCTCAGGATAGACGAGCGTAATAGAGGGAATGGAACTGACTAGTATCACTGGCAACTGAACTGACTGCAATAGTTAGGAGAATAAGAAATAAATTTATTGCAGTTACCCTTTAAGTGCTAATCCATGTTTCGTTCTCGCAGGCCGCAAGCTGTCCCGCGGCATATCCCGGGCCACCGACAACGAGGGGCTCGTGTGGGCGCTCCGGAGCAACACGGAGCCCGACCTGCAGACCCTCAGCTCGGAGCACATACTGCTGCTGCCCGACATATCTGTCTACCCGCCGGAATTCAGGTATTGTGGAACCAACACATAAAATAAAAATACTTTAAGGTTTTATAGGTACAATGGCAATAAAGCAGTGGTTCCCAACCTATGGTCCCCACGGACCACTCGTGGTCCGCGGAAGTCAAAATATGGTCCGCGAATCAATTTACCAGGGTGGATCAAAAAGTACCCGTGTTTGATGACATGTGGCATTACTTAGAAAAGTTGGCATTACCGTCGTGTAGTATGGACCTTATAAAATAAAAAAATGAAAACTGTTAATTGTCTTTCGTTCAATTTTTTTTTCTGACGGCAAAATTTGTAAGACTTGTTTTGTTTTTCATACAAAACGGAAAAAGAGCAATATCATTCCGTAATTCGCTTCTTATTTTTGGATGGAAAAACATGCGAAGTAATAAAAGTTAAGTTAGTTGCTGTCTACGGAGGTCTTTCGCCGTCTATGACTACCGTGAGATATTGGTTTAATGAATTTGAATTAGGTAGTACGTCTATTTTCGACGAGGACCGCCCAGGGCGGCCGGCAGACGTGGTTACCGAAGAAATCGTGCAAAAGGTAAAAAAAATGTTGGTCACCGATCGACGAACCAAAGTGCGTGAAGTAGCAGAGGCTATAGGGGTGTCGTACGGAATAACAATTAATACAATACACGATAAATTAAATATGAAAAAAGTGTCCGCCCGATGGGTGCCGCGATTACTCAAGGATGAAAATAAACGGTTACGGCTGTCAATGCTAAAAGAGTGTTTGCGCCTGTTTGAGGGAAATCCGCAGGAGTTTTTACGTCGTATCGTTACTGTTGACGAAACCTGGATCCATTATTAAATTATTATACACTAGAGACCAAGCGGCAGTCTAAGCAATGGATTTTTTCTCACGAATCTGCCCCAAAGAATCCAAAAACAGTCTCATCAGCCGGAAAAGTCAAGGTCACGATTTTTTGGGATAGTAAGGGAATAATCCTTATAGATTTCTTACAAAAAGGGGAAACTATCACAGGGCTGTACCCCGCTGTGAGTTATTGGACCGTTTTGATGAAAAAATAAAGGAGACACGGCCCATTTGGCGAAGAAGAAATTGTTGTTCCATCATGACAACGCACCAGCACATTCATCTAAAATTGTCACCGCCAAACTAACCCAACTACGTTACGAATTGCTGCCACACCCGCCTTATTCGCCGGATCAGGCTCCCTGTGACTTGTTTCTGTTCCCTAACTTGAAAACATGGCTCGGGAGAAAGAAATTCAAGTCGAACGAAGAAGTTATAGCGGAAACAGAAGCATATTTTGAAGAGTTTAACAAATCCTACTTTTTGGAGGGGTTAAAGAAGTGGCCAAAACGTTGGGAAAAGTGTAATGATCTGGGAAGAGATGATGTTGAAACATAAAATAAAAGTTTTAAAAAATATCCGCGTTTTCTTTTCTAACACGGGTACTTTTTGATCCACCCACGTACATTTGGCGCCGTCGGCCGACATACAACGAGTGAATTTTATTGTAGCTACATTGCGGTCCCTGCCAACATGACTAGTATTAAAGTGGTCCCTGACCAAGAAAAGGTAGGGAACCCCTGCAATAAAGACTAAGGTGGGATTTGAACCCACGGTCGATGTATGTCACGTACATACATACATCACACCTTATTCGGTAATGAGGTAGGCAGAGCGAACGAAACAATCATATCATCCGGATAATTTTAACAAATGATTTAACGCATTATGTTGTTTAGCATTAACTGACTAAGAAGCACTTATTCTGTGTCACCAATTTGATTTGTATATTAATTTACATACTATGATTGATTCATAGATGTAATTAGAAACATAATAGTTAGGTTAGGTTAGAATAAATTGATTTCTGAGTCATCATCATTAAAATATGTTTTAGTAATAAATGTAGGTAATAATAATTTCCTTTAACAATGCAATTACACAATGACGCTTCCTGTAAATAGGTTCTGTCTGTGGTGAGCTAGGAACTAATTGGTTCCAGTGTACACGTAGCTTTAATTGGCTTTATATAAACTTAGTTTTATTAATAAATGGTTCCGGAATGGTTGGAGTATTACAGAAATAGAATGCAATGCATCATTTTCCACTGATTTTAGAGATTTTTGCATGGATCTACTCGGTCGGAAATCTATAGCATAATCGATTTAACATACCTACCGAAAAAAATACCATTGTCAGTTTTGTTAAATTCCAGACGCATATTTGCCGGTAACAAACACCTAGTTTTGTTTGAAAAACATACTTTTTCGCGGCATTACAATCGATAGTACCTACTTTTGGTTCTGAGTAGATGCAAAATTTTCTAAAAATGAATGAGATACAATTGTACGCTGTTTCTGAAAATTCTCATTTCCATTTCACAACTTGAAGTATGGTAAGACATCCCACCTCACTCCATAGTTAGGGTGACGTTATTATTAAAGGATTTGTCACACTGGATGCGTCCTGCGGCCTGCGGTCAGGTCAAAGCGAACGCAGCCCGCATCATGTATGAACAACGCTTTGGTTATCCTCGCACGGTCACATCGCATTCTATACTTAGGCTGACTTCACAGCTGTCCGGGAGACCTGTACGGGCTGTTGCTACGGGCGCCCGGAGCGGGAGCACCCGGACGGCTGTAAAATCAGTCTTAGTGCGGTGGGCCGTTGTCGGCCATTTTGAACTACGCGTGTATCAACCACAAAACACTACAATTGTCTCGCAAATCCGACACAGCTTCAATCTCATGTCAAGATGCATCGACAATTCTACAAATATGTCGACTAAAAATAATAATTCTTGTTTCACAACATAATTGTAATATAATTGTTACAAAATGCCTGTCACGTTTGTAAGCATTTCTATCGAAAATATTTCATGAGATTGTAATATGTTACCTGTCGTTTGACAATTGTAGCTCAATATAGGTATATCACTGACAATTGTAGCCGTGCATGGTGAAATTGGAGCACCGCAGGCCGCAGAACGCATCCAGTGTGACAAATCCCTCATACTTACGATACTTTTATGCCTTTTCTCATCAGTCATCAGCAACGACGTACTCGTACATTGCCCGTTGTGTGCAACGGTAAACCATCCGCAAAAGGCCGCCATTCTTTCGCCGCGTTTTAAAATATAGTTTGGCATAAAATCAATTCCGCCCGCACGCAACCACTGCCGTTGACCTCTGTGTTTTTGTTTTTTTTTACCTGTAAACAAAGAGGTCTTTGCATCAGCAATTCAGTACAAAGACATTGTTTCACTTTATAATTTACTGTATTTAATTATGAATAAAGTGGTCTAACTCGTTTAAATTTCAGCTTTATCGTAGCAAAGTATGGCACAGAATCAAGTGCGGTTTTTTTGTGGTGTGGCCTCAACGATAACACTGGCTTTTAATTACTCAAAGACTTGTTAGTCTTTACTTTTTGACCGCATAAAGTAGATAATGTACTCGAATAAGGAATTAATACCCATCTTCCAATGTTGTTCAAACAAAGGCTACTTACTTCTTAAAGCGTTGAAATAACAATGTCTTATTTAAAATTTTATCTGGCAGCATTCTGCATTGGCATACGAGTTCAACCAAAACATCAACGCAATATACGGATACGTATAATACGGAACGTCGCATAGACTAAACCGTGCCTGTTTTAAGTTAAATGTATATAAAAAATTCAAGAGTTTTCCGAGAAGAGAGTAAGAGGGGACCAAGGAAATAAATAGGTCAGGGTATATTTTAGGCGACGGGCTAGCAACCTGTCACTATCATACCTCTTTCATATGTTTTTGTACCGAAAATTACGCTAAAAGTGTCTGCGTGACGTGAAATAGTCATTGTTTTGTCTACGTTACGTTTCGTTTGTTCTGCCTACACCATTTGGAAACGTAGACTGTAACTGTTTTTGTTGTCTAAAGTTGTATACCTATTTTTATTTTCCTTAGTTGTTATTCTAACCCGACACCACACGGGGTAAAAACGGGGTATGCTAAAAGTCGCTATGAAATGTGGAATAGGCACGGTTTTTATCTGTTTTATTCTAAACCCGACATCAAACGAGGCCAACCAGATCTATCATCAAACATCGTTTGTTCCAGAACATTCATCGAGAAGGACCTCCTCGAAACAGCCACCCTAGTCACCCTCGAGTCTTCCAGCATACTGAACTGGTGGCGGCAGGGCCGCGTCCCCGGAGCGCCCAGGCTGTTGCCCCTGGCTACGTCAGGAGACGGGAATTGCTTGCCTCATGCAGCGTCTTTGGCAGCCTACGGATTCCACGACAGACTTTTGGCCTTGAGGACGAAGGTGCAGGCGTTGCTGTGCGGGGAAGGGGGAGATGTTCTGACAAGTAAGTGATGTAGAATTACATAACATACTCTCTTTCTCACAAGGGTAGGCAGCGACCACTTTGTTCCACTTGTTACTATCCTGAGATACCTCTTTTGCTTCATCCATATTAATTACTTTCAATAGTCTCTTACATGCTCGTTGGTTTTGGGTACTCTTGACCTGACCTGTTTCTAAATTGTCCCCGATTTGGTCACGAAACTGGACTAAACGCAGTAGGAACAAGAGCGTTAACCTACTTGAGACAGGATAACGATATAACTGTCGCTTTTCTATCTTTAGTGAGTAATACTATCGACAGATCGAACATTGTAACTGGCTGTAAGAAGTGTAATTATAGTGATTAGTGTTCGTCAGTCTATAAAACCATACCATTAAACTCTTCAGATGCAATAAAACGGCGCTGGCGCTGGTCCGAGAGCGTGTCCCTCCGGAGCGCGGGCCTGACGCCCACCGAGGCGGAATGGGACGCGGACTGGCAGGACGCGGTCCGCGCCGCCTCGGCGGAGCCCCGCCCGCGCCCGGCGCCCTCCGCCGCGCCGCACTACTCGGGCCTCGAGCAGTTGCATGTCTTTGCGTTAGCACATGTTATGAGGAGGCCTGTGATCGTCTTCGCTGATGTTGCCCTCAGGGTAAGTAGCTTACAGTTAGTTTTATGTGGACTTTACCCCCCCAGGAATGTCGTCGCATAGGAGGAAACACCCCGCTTGCACTGTCCAGATTATAGTGGTTGACAATTAACTTGCGAGCCTACGGTCTTCACCGAACACACGCAGGAGATTTTCCTGTAAGGAGCTGGGGAGGCGTCATAAATGGATCTGATCCTTTGTAATACAAATATTGGCTACAAAACCTTCACTCATTTACCGCGAACAAATTTTTCTATAAGACCCAAAAACAGTAGTTATGGTAATTTTTAAAGTATCATACCTTCAGATGCCTCTTGTTATTTCTGTGAATACGCTCTACCATTCCGCTTTCTACGGGCTGAGACGGAGTTGTACATTTCATGCTTAGCCTATTATATTTGCTAAGGAGTTTGCACGTCCTAATGTTACAACTGCATAACAAAGAACTTTCTTCCTTTCAGGATTTCCGTGGAGACCCAATCGCACCTATTCCGTTCGGTGGCATCTACTTACCTCTAGAGTTAGCTCCTGAGGTATGCAGCAAAGCGCCGATTCTGCTGGCATATGACGCTGGGCACTTCTCGGCGCTGGTGCCTTGCGAACCATTACCCACAGATGGCGCGAGGGTGCCTTTAGAAGACCAGGCGGGAAACCCCATGCCCATCAGGTAAATTAAAAAAGTAGTTTATATTTGACAGTCAAAGGTGCTACTTCGTATGTCAAGGCACTATACTAGGCCAGCTGCACTTCCTTTGTGTACTAAGTAGACGGTATTCCCAAATTGGGTAGGCAGAACATAAGAAACGTAGTGTGGATAGAATCTTGAATTTCACGTTACTCAGCCACTTTTAGGCGTACTTTGTGTTTACAAGTCAGATGAAGGGATATAATAGTGATAGGTTGCTTCTCCATATCCTTAGATACATGGTAGAAATGGAGTGATTTAGCAAAGCAACTAATTCAATACATGCGTCATGTTTCTCCATTTCGGTTGTAAAATCTCTGTATTACGCCTACATTTTACACCTTTCCTTGGGGGCATAATGGACCGTATAACACAATCGTCTAAATATCTCTACTCCAAAGAAAATAATCATCCAAAGAAATCAGGCAAAAACGACGCGCAGTAGTCTTAGTAAGCAGAAAACGTGCATCCATTACCTTTCACCACACAGGAATTCAGATAGGGATGCGCAAATGATAAATGTTAGACTTAAACCATTTCAAATCCTTTCCAGATTCAACGTGGACCCCGGCGAAGAGTTCCGCTGGGACACGGAGCCCGAGCAAAAGACCATAAACAACCTCCTCCCCGACGAGAACCAACGCGCCGCCATGTTGGACGCTTACCTGGACCTCGAACGAGTCGAATGCCTTTCCCAGAGCCAACCCCCAGAAGAACTACGAAGATCCTTGGACGCACTATCAACGAAAAGCTCGAAACAGTTAAACTCTGTTGCAAAACAGTTCGGGAGTATAGGCCGATCGATGAGCAGCAAATTAAAGAAGAATTTTGGGTCCATGGCCAAGTTGACAGGGAAGAGTGGGAGCCAGAGTAACCCTGAAGAGAGTTTGATGCGGAGGCAGTCGACTTGTGAAGTGCTGTGTTGTAGAGTGTTGGCCGCGAGAGCGCCCGTGCAAGAGGAAATGGTCAAGAATTATTTGAATGAGGCTTGGATTGGGTGAGTTGTTTTTTTAACCACGTCTTTAATCAAATGGGGTAGGCAACACCAAACGTGACAGACAAAACCATGACTATGACTAGTTCTCGCTTCGCAGCCACTTCTGGCGTAATTTTAGGTTTGAAAACAGATGGAACAGGTTAGTATAATAGTGACAGGTTTGTTAGCCTGTCGCCTAAAATACACATACATCATCACGCCTGTATTCTATAATGGGGTAGGCAGAGCGCACGAAACGGTAAATAGAGAAAACCATAACTATTTCACTTCTCGAAGCCACCTCTAGCATATTTTTTTAGGTTTTCAGTTGGCAGGTATAATGGTTAAACAGGTTGCTAAACATACCTGAACCTATTCTTAGTTACCTTTTACACCCACAGAAAAAATAGAGATATGTTATTCTAAATCTACCACAAGGATATAAAGTAATCTCATCAAAAATTTCAGATACACAGCCGAAAAGAACCGGAAAGAGCAAACCGGTCCCACGCAACCGCGCTACGGCACCGGCCGATCACAGTTCTACGCCGAAGCCGACCGAACATCGCACGAAGTCGCCCGAGGACTCGCGAGCAAACCCGCGAAGCCGGCACAGGATCGGACGCTCTACCTGTCCAAGTCTACGTTCTACGATGACCGTCCGCCCTCCCCGAAGCCTTGCAAGGCACCTTTATGTATGTACTATGGGAGTCCAGCGAACAATGACTATTGCTCGCGGTGTGCGAGGTTGCAGTAAGTTGTTGGGCTGTATCGGTTCTAGTTATAGATGTTTGTGTGAGGTCGGAGGATTTAAAAGTCGATCTAGTATCAGGTACTTAACTATGAAATTGGCGATGTCAAGGGAGGGACCGCAGCTAAGCAGATAACGGTAGAAGAAGACAGTAATATTTTTAAGTTGCGTTTTCCATCTAAGTATTTTTAAATTTATTTGGCATTCGCTTGATAAATTTATGTTCTTGTTTTGAGACAGTTAAACTAACCATGAGAATCAATTTTAATGTTAAAGAAATTGGAAATTGCCTACTGCACTGTGGAAATAAAATTAAACGCGATTTCCAACTTGAAATGATTGCACCTTGTCAAAACATATTGCATAGATTCCGTCTACTATATTTTCGAAGTTACTATAGTCGGAAAAAAATCGCCAATGATATTATAGATAAGAGCCTGATACCAAACTCAGTTGTTCGGGGTCTGAAAGGAGTTGGATGTGTGTTCATGATGGAGAGACGATTGAAAACAATGTGAAAGAAATATGCTAAGTTGCTTGTGTATACTTGGCAGTATATTTTGGATCTAACTAACCACCGAGGTTTCGCAAGAGTCGATGCAGCCAGGCTCCCAAAGTATCTTTAAAAGGTGTTGCCAGTTTCTCAGCTTACGTCAAGAGTAAAAAAAATGGCATCGGTAACTTACATTACGTTTAATTTTTTTTTTGTACGCCATTTCTAAGTTCGGTTTGATATTATACGTTGTAAATAACAGTGTAAGCGACACTGCTTCCAAACGTCAGTTTTCTAGTTACGATAGAGTTTAGGATAAGTTGAAATCATGTTAGGAGTTTTTGAGGCGTATAATCTGTTTGTTGTCTAGAATAGTCTAGATACTATTGGCGAATTAGTGTGCGACGCATCATATCGCAGAGGTTTGCTGTACTTATAAGGTACGACAAGGTTCCACCAACCAAGTGTCACACACGAACTTAAGCTATCGGTATTGTATGCTCCAGCATACTCATGGAATTTTATTGTTTTTTTTTTTTAAACATTAACGATCGGTTCCGATATTCAATCTGTCGACACTGATTATTTCACGTTTCGTGGGCACTTAAGCATAGTTTTAACTCTTAATCGAGATAGGAAGATGACGCATAATATATTGTACTGGTTAGTAAGCTAAACGGTCGAGAGATTGAATATGAGACATGCCGGAAGTCACCAGTATTGAAATATACTTAATCATCACAGATATACTATTTTGATAGATTCAGGTGTTTATGGTTTATTCCCGAATGCAGTGACAAATTTACTTCAAAATCTTTGCTTTCTGTAAATTAATATCATTAGAATCTATATCATTATTGGTTATGCTTACCAGCAAACCAGATAAATTTAGAAGGAAATCTTTATTTATTTAAAAAAGGTTCACTTGTTCTATCGAGACAGTAAGTCTGTACACAGAGCTGTAATATTTTTATGAGGCAAGCTATTTTTCATACATTGAAAAATTGATAGAATTAAGACTTAAGATTCTAGTAGCATAAGAATTAAATCGTCGTGATAACTCGTGTTTTCTAGTTGATATTAAAATTTTCTCCCCACCATAATACCTGATGGTCGAAGTTTGGAAAAACTACATAAACGCTTTGATTTAAGGTTTAATTTAACTTTGGCAGTCATTAACGTACTAACTGTTTTTTGTAAAGCGACTGGTAAAGTAACGAGTGCCAAAAGTGGCTTAATGTTAAGGGGATATCAAACTATCATACATATAACGTTCATATAATAATTGTATGAAAATGTAATTCTGAGGGTGACCGTTCGAAATGTGTTCTAATTACAGACAATATGGCAACACAGGTTTAAGCTTAATAAAAGTTGTCTTAAGCTTCAAGGGTATGATATATGATATGGCTAACACACTAAAATTTTAAGAACTATTCGAAACAATTGAAAACAAATTTCAAAAAAGTACTTCCTGCACTTGCTGGTATAATCTGTTTCGTAACGCGGCAATCACACAGACAAATGTAAAGAACACGGTAGTCGGCTGTATTCGGCGAGCCACAGCTGACACAGCTGGACTATAGTTCAGACTTTTAGCTACTTAAAAAAAGTTAAACAACCGAAAGCTGTCAAAAGTCAACCCGACAAAGTCAAAAATCACGTAAGGTATGTGTTGCTACAAAATACGATACTTTCTTTTTAGTCGCATTACATTCTGATTCGATCAAACCTTGTAGTGCGACTAAAGTACCTTACGTGATTTTTGACTTTGTCGGGTTCACTTTTGACAGCTCCCATTTGTTTACCTTTTTTTAAGTAGCTAAAAGTCTGAACTATAGGTGACGGCGGTCGGCGGACAGTCTAGTGTAAAGACGAGGTTCGTTGACCGACGTAGTTTGGACAACTCAGTGTTATTGCCGCTTTAAAACTTAATTCTGGTATTAACTTAAGTATAATAATATGCCAACGGGCAGCCTTTTCGTCACGTTCAAATCATTAGTAGACTTGTATTCCCTAATGTTAACAATGAGCTTCAGACGCCCCCGTCCTTGTTTTGCTTGTAAGGTGTTCGCACAACACACTCGATCTTTATTTATAATGTGACGTCAATGGTGACACACTGAATATTGTACGGACAGCTGCAGAGAAAGTTAACCCCTGGCAATGAGACATTCTATGGGCGGGGGGTTACTTTTCTCTGCAGCTGACTGTACAAGTTATCAGATATTTTAAATTTTTATTTCATTGTAATTCGACGACATGATTTTCGTGCATTGCCAATCTATGTAAAACTGCAATGAAACATTTTCTTACGCATAGCAAATAGGTACGGCAAAAAAAAACATAAATGTGGGTATTTACATGCGCTGCGAATAGCGGCATCTTTTGCCACCTTTAGTAACTTTAAGTCCTAAGTGGACTAGCGTCTCGGAAACTAGTCACTAGATGGCACTAAGACACGCATTATTCTAAACAAATAAAGGTTTTAAGACAAGACCAAATTAACTAACACATTTCTCGTAAAGTCGATATTTACATACGGAAAAGTGGATTAAACAAGTGAGTTGCTTTGCTTATCTGTTGTATAAATGGTCATTTGTTAAAAAAAACTCAGTGTTAGATTTGAGTGTGTTGTACGTGACACTGGTTCTAAAGTTTGATATCATTATTAGCGCTTTCAAGAGTACCCTAAAGAAAACAGGGTGTGGTATAATCTAGATTATAAAGAACGATAATCTCCGTACTAACTGGCGTCCTTCCAAATATCAGCTTGAATAGATGTTGGTGTAAAATAGTGGGGTCTCACTGTCATACATTGACTTTGAAACTAGGCCTCAGCTTATAGCGCCATCTATTGACGTTAGTACGTTAGTATGGAGAACAGTCTATGTTTATAGTGGTGGTAATGAACGCTCTAAAAATGAAACTCAGAACTTACTAACGAGTGGTTCGCCTTAGATTCAAGTGAAACATATTTTTGATCTTCTAGTCTTGTATTTTTAGTATAGTGTAAAATAATGTGAGTGATCTAGGGTAAGTTTGAAAAGTATTAAGATTCAATACAGGTATGGATGTGTTAACGTTAATGCATTACACTGTCAGTTTGGAAAGGTATACTAAAGGAAAAGTACTTTTTATTTATTTTCATACTGACCATGGATGTATAACCATTCAGCCGATATGAAAAGTACGGAATGCTTGGGTTGCCAGTTACTAAATAAGTACCGGGTATGATCTCTCCTTATTTATTCAAATGTCGTACCAACATCATGTGGTGTGAGCGCTACACCGCTTATTTAAAACTGACAGTGTAAAGCTTACTAAAAAAAAAGATTTTAGAATTGTTTTTGTCATCTCAATTTTATTGTTTTATAATAATACCCTCCATGTTTTGTTATCGTGTTGAATTGTTGTAGAAATACGAAGTCTATTCTTACATTAATAGTCTTAAAGATCTGTTATAAAAGGACTTAAAAGTGAGAAAACATGACAGAATGCCTTTAACCAGTAGTTAAGGGTTATTTCATTCAGATGTATACTAATACTAAATTTCTAATAATGTTCAAAGTATATTTTTTCATGTAACATTAAGGCTTTGGATTATACGGCATCGGCTCCACCAAAATCACTAAAAAACGAAGTTGTCCTTACTTAGAAGAAACCGAAATATGCTCTACAAAATATTCTGTTATTTTGTATCAAATACATTAAATAGAAGTTGCATGTGTGAATACACATTTTTGGTTGTGTGTGTACGTCTTCCTAGTAACATACTCGTACGTTACTGTTGTGTTGTGTTCGGAGACAACACAGAGTGAAGTAACTTGGAATAGCAAAACAAAAAGGTGTGAACTGGTGCCGAATTTTCCGTGCCACGGAGATGCAGCATATCATGTTTTGTAGAAATACATACAATTTATGATTACTTGTGGTTTCTTTTTACGGTTTACAAGTGCCTTCGAAAACTTTCCTTCCCTGTCACTCTGCCAACTTTCTCTGAAATAATAAGGCTGGTTTTAGAGTCACGCTGACCGTCGCCGCTGAGGACTACACGCGTAGCTCTCAACTCGTATATCAGCGCCGAGCCGTCAGTGTTATCTAAAACGCTTCATAACTAATCTATACTATTAATGGGTTAGAGCTCTTAATGTCCCACTCGCAAAATGTCCACCACCAAAATTACGTCCCTTTCGCAAATGGTCCCTTATGCAAAATACCAATACCCCAAACCCATTACGTCCCTTTTTCAAAACGTCCCATTGTTTTCGCAAAATGGCCCTTCTGGAAAAGCCCCTTTCGCAAAATGTCCCGTTCGCAAAACTTACACATACATACATACATATTCTCACGCCTGTATTCCCATGAGGGGTAGGCAGAGCACATGAATTCAAAAAATCCAGTGCCACGTTTAGCTAATTCAGGGTAACCAGATGGTTAAACGTGATATTGCAGTGACAGGTTACTAGCCCATCGCCCACAATACACTAACCCTTTCCCAGAGTCGACTCTTACGACACCCACGGGAAGAAAGGGGGAGGTGCTATTCTAACCCGGCACCACACGGGGCTTCCTTCCAAAACTTCCCTTTCGCAAAATGTCCCGCCTGCAAAATTCTTGTTTAAATGAAGAAAGAGGTCTCTGTGAAAAATGACATTTTTGGTACAAGCTTTTATGTCCGACTGTACGTCCAAAACGTCGTAAATAAGCCCAAACTCGATGGTTTCGAACGGGACATTTTGCGGAAGGAACTTTTTTCGAACGGGACATTTTGAGAAAGGGACGTTTTGCGTACGAGACGTAATTTATGTGACGGGGCATTTTGAGAACGGGACATTTTCCAGAGAGGTCGTTTTGAGAATGGGACATTTATAAAAGAGACCTTTTGCGAAAGGGACCAAGGGACATTTTGCGAGTGGGACATTATGAGCTCTAACCCTATTACTTACTAATATTATAAAGCTGAAGAGTTTGTTTGTATGCCTGAACGCGCTAATCTCGGGAACTACTGGTTTGAATTGAAAACTTATTTTTGTGTTGGATAGACCATTTATCGAGGAAGGTTTTAGTTAGGCTATATAACATCACGCTGCGACAAATAGGACCAAAGAAATATGAAATTAGTCCCTATTCCTCGCGGACGGAGTCGCGGCCACGGCTAGGCATACATAATGGCATTTCAGCGCCGACGGTCAGCGTGACTCTAAAACCAGCCTAAAGAATACAGAGTTACTACTGAAGAATAAATGTTTATTGTTTACTTTAAAATAAACAAAACTGGGCTCAGACAACTGGCGACGACGCATAAGACTATTTTTTTTTTCGCTTTAAGTATAATGGTTCAACTCTTAAGTTTTTTATGTAAATTTAATTATGGTAATTGTAGATAGTGAATTCAATGTTTATTTTTGCTAACACATTTGTAAAGACTATGTAGAATCAAATGTTTGGTAATCTCCTTAGATAAATTTATTCTATTCATTCCTCCGAGGAAATCTGCGATCATTTTGAAGCCCACTGAGGTGAACTAAATTAAGCGCTGGCAACATTAACATTTGGCTGTATAGTTCAAGTTATGTGAGCCTTTCTCAAACTCTCAAAAAAAACAGCGTTATGTCAAAAGTTGACAGCTAAAATTGTTTGGTTATTTTCTCCTTAACGGGCGTGCGTTGAATTTTTCCAAGAAACGTTATTGCTCTTCAGAGATTGCTGTAATTTAGTTTTCAACTATGTCGCAACAAGAAATGTCTTGCGGGTTAGAATATACAGTTGCACCAGACTTGCAGGGGTGCTTAACTGAAGCATTACACGCAAATTACTCCTTCATGGTAACGCCGGTGGTTCACCCTCGTTTTCGAAGGCACCATGGAGCTGATGGCAAAAGGGTTGGAGGTTTCACTAGATCAGATATGATACTGTCCCCTCAGGATTGGACGAGTAGACTAGTCGGGCGGTTATCCCATTATTTGAACGTAGATAGCTCGAGCCCGGATGTGCGACAGCGACACTCAGATTGTCTAAATGAAGAATTGTCGTACTGTAAGGGTTTAGGGCTCCCTGCCATTATGATTACGCTGCCTGGCAAAGATAACCATAACCTAGCGAGGATATTGCTCAGCTTTTTTGAAAGCAGGTGAGTGGTTATTTAGTTTTTTATGTAGAAACCACACTTTGGAGAAAGTTAACGCCGCTTATCGGAGGACTACAAATTCGTCACGCTTTTGCGGTTAGAGACTCCTATGATGAGCAGAGGAGTGTTTGGGATTTTTATTCCCGAAGTCCTCTATGAGGCTCATATGGTCACCCTAAGTATACCTAAGCCTCATCAAAAATTAGACAAAAAAAAGAAAAAAATGATACCAACACTAAAAATTAATACCTTATTTATGTGATACAAATCATCTCCATTACTAAACTTATAGCATGTCATTGAAACAATCACAACATAATAATAGAACATTAACTGATAGAAATGCAACTCAAAGTGTCAGTCATTACAACTACAAAAGATAAATCACAAGAATCTTGTGTCCAACTGTTCTAGTATATGTATTCTTAATCTCTTCACAGTTATTATCTCCATTTATGAACAGTTACCCTAAATCTTTACAGCCACCACTCGTCCATAATATGGACACAAGTGCCAATGCAATGCAGCAGAACAAGACGGCAAACCCCCACCGATAATATAGATGAAGACGAGGACTCATTTAACGAGCCCTGGAGCTGGTGGTCGAAGTTCCACCAACGGTTGCAATGGGAAAAGCGTGTCGGTGTTATCTTAGAAATGTCCGCTGACCTGCCCCCGGAGGAGATACTCCAGAGGTGGCTTGGTGAACCAGTGAAGGCCGTTCTCGTGCCTACTACTATTTTCCAAAATAATAAAAAGGGGTAAGATTCACGCTTATTTTTATATCTTTTGATATTTTTTTTGGTGCTAAGTAGATATTGATGTTAAAGTTGTAATGTGTGGAAAAATTACCACTTATGTGTTAATGCTTGAATGCAGTAGCGGTGTTAGGGTAGGGCGCGGTTGGGCGACCGCCCAGGGCGCCGGGTAAAAGGGACGCCACATGAACCCCTTTGTGGCCTATCTCTCTTAGTTGAGGGGCACCATGGAAATCTCGTCGCCCAGGGCGCTGTTATTGTTAAAACCGACACTGCTTAAATGGAGAAATAGCATTTTTTTCAATCTGCAAATTTTGCTGGAATTGTGAAATTGGATAACTGACTATCCTTAAAAAATTAACTTGTCTCATTTTACCACCATCTATGTTTGAAATTTAGTCGACAGGCTAGCCAACCTGTAGAACCTAAAACTTAAAAATATGCTAGAAATGGCTGTGTGTTAAATGATCAAGGTTTTGATTTGACTATGTAGTATTTCGTCACGTTGTGTATGATTTTATAATGAAACCTAAAGAGAGATGATTCTGCTTTCCTTAGTCTTATACATCGCGTGGTGGCTTAAGATCGGTTGGTGTTGGTGATACTAGTGGACGTAATCGGCGCATCGGGGGCAACGCGTGGAGATGAACGACTGATCGACCAATAACGCGTCTTCCACCTCTCTGGCTCCTCAGACACTGAATACACCTAAAAATTTATTAGTACGCATATCCCTTCTACTTTTCCCAAGCACTCTTAACTCTTCAACCTGAATGTATCTTTTTCCTAGTTATAAAGAACATCTAAACTTCTCAGGTACCCAGTACTCTCCCGTGCCCATCAACAAGCTCTGGTCAGCTTTGTACAACGAGATGCACAGGTTGTGGTCTACGGAACACAACGGGCCAGCCCTGAGCACTATCTGCAGTATCTGCAGCGAGTGTGGACTCGAAGACCCAACCCTAACGATGATCCCATGATGAGCTACGCTAGAGGGTGAGACGATGCTGATTAATGTGTGCTTAATAGGAGAAATGCTCTATACAGAGAGTAATTATTTTAACCAGTGGTATTGCATAGTGAAAAATAACGGAATTACTCACGTTGTTTATACCGAGATTAGCTCGACATGTTTCGGATCAATCCGTGATCCATCATCTGGAGCTACGCGCCACGGCAGCGGACAGACGCGCACATTAGACCGCTGCTGTGGCGCGTAGCTCCAGATGATGGATCACGGATTGATCCGAAACATGTCGAGCTAATCTCGGTATAAACAACGTGAGTAATTCCGTTATTTTTCGCTATGAGTGAGTCTCACGGTAGTTTTATGTTTAAAACAGTGGTATACGCGTCTGAAAACCCCTGTGAAGTTTTGTCCCAGAATGTTCATGTAAAAAAAAAATATGTAAATCTGAAAATATTGCCCAGTCTTTTGTACGCCAGCTCTTAGTCAACCGCATAGCATCATAATGTCGAACGATTGCAGTTGCGTACACGCCTACTAACGGGACTTGCGAACGTGACCTAAGGTAGGTAAAACACAGGACGCCATGAACTGAAAAGCGATGAAATATTTGTCCACAGGGTCAATATTATTAAATTAATGTGTCATTTTTATGTTATTTTGCTATGTCCGTTGACACAGCAAAAGAACCAGGTGGCATACAAAAACGAAACAATAACCTTACTATTTTAATTCCATTTGAAATTTGTGTTTGTATCTTACTTTAGCAAGTTGACTTTAGCAAGTTATGCCCGAAATTCCCAATGAGACAGCCATGGCCACCCTAAGTACTAAAGCTTCGTCACGTAAAGATAAAAAAAAGTAGTCCAATAGACATTAACTTCTATTTTTCAGTTGGGAAGACTACCTCCAAACGCCGCTGCAGCCTCTCGCAGATAACCTGGACACTTACACATACAATGTGTTCGAAAAGGACCCCATTAAGTACGACCAGTACCAAAAAGCTATCATGCATGCGCTGAATGACTTCAAGAAGAGACGGGAAGGAGATAGCTCCGTGAACCAGGTAAGAAATGAGTTGGTTTCATTTGCCCAAATACCTGTAAAAAAATTGTACTAGTTTTGTTATTTAGGTTTAATTAATTGATTGAAAATGAAACCTTGGCAAGAAGTTCAAACCATTGTTTTGTTTTTTAATGGCTTTTGGCCTTGGTGACTTGCTCAAAAGTCTATCAATGTAGTTTAAATTGTATTTTAAATTAAAATAATGACTTCCTTCAATAAAATGTTCCAACGAAATAAAACGGAACTCTCGTTTTTATATCGACATAAAAATAAAAATATTTGTCTCATGGTAGTCATATGTTTAAAATATTCAAAGTAGTTTCCCTGCATTTGTCGTGAACTTCAATCCTTTAACATATTGCAGAACCCACCAAAGGACATATCAGACGTGATAGAGCGTCTCCAAATAGGCCAAGGTGACCAGAAGCCCGACGCGGACCAGCCTGTCTCCGTGATGGTGCTGGGCGCGGGCCGGGGACCCCTCGTCAGGGCAACCTTGAACGCGTCTGACATCACCGGGGTCAAAGTTAAGGTGAGAAGTGTGACTATCAAGTTTTGTTTAAGCGAGTAGACTAAAAGTATCTTTTACACGTCGGTTTTAGTGTATCTTGGCGCTTCGTAAAGACCATGATTGCTGAACAGAATGTCCCGCAAGAAACTTTACACAAAGTCGAACATTACGTAAAATAACAATCGCAACATAACTGTGAACAAAGGTAAATTGCAAAGCAAAATTTAATGTTATGGTTATTGCAACGATGTTCTATTATTTGACCTTATAGTCAGAAAAATAAACAACTGCCTTGTTGCGGTAAAGGAATGAAACGCCTTTTATACACTGGTAACTAGTACTAATTCAAATTTCATTTCTATAGTACTTACAGTAAAAAAATATTGTTGTACGCACTCGATCTTTTATTGTTGTTTAAAGTTTATGTGTATTAAAATGCCGTAAACTATGTGTAGTAGGCTGTAAAGAAATGTAATTCTCATTTTTTATATGACTATGTTTTGTCATTGTCATCACTGGTGTTTTATTTTTCTAGTCAGGCAAGCATTTCGGACATAAACAAATGTTACAATTACTGAAGTAAAATGTCAAAGTTTTAGTATTAAAAGTGCATTCAACCAAACGAGAAAAAAATGTTGACTTGAAATACTTGAAATAAATAATGTTGTGTAAATTAAATTTTCATATGAGATAAAAAGTCAACATTTTAGTTCAGTCGTTTCGCCATTCCTATTGACTGAGAGGCGTTACGCAAGTGGCGTAAGCCATACTCATCAAAAGTCTCCCTCACGCGGTGGTGGCCATCTCGCGCCACACGGTCAGCTGGACGTATTACACGGACGTATTCCGTGAGGATGCTGTAGCTGGCCTCATAGCAGCGGCGCAGAAGGCCATGGATGAGACCATCAAAGATTACAACCTGCGGATAGCGATGTGGGCGAGGGATTCGGCCGTCATAAACACAATGCTGCAGGATAGCCCATAACATCTGGCTAACCCGGAGAGTTAACATTTATTTAGTTTCTAAGGTTGTTATTTCATTCATATTATAGTATATTAAAAAAAAAACATATATGATCAAAACATTGAAAGGGAGAAGGGGGAGAGAAGGAGAAAGCAAAAAAAAAAGGAAAAAAGAGGAGAAAAAAAAGGGAAAAAAAACTCTAGTTGTAATTAATTTTAAGAGCATATTATTGTAAAACTGCTGTCTTTACGCGGAGCGCACTGTTAAACCTAAAATAAAAAAAAAAAACCTAAAATCGTCAAGGTACGGACCACGAGTCCGTAGATGAAAAATTTGTTTAAAAAAAAAAAAGCTGTACTCATCCACTCGTTTCGCAGGTGACGGCGGTGGAGAAGAACCCGTGCGCGGTGGTTGTACTGGAAGCGCAGGCGCGCGCGGCGTGGCGCGGGCGCGGCGTGCGCGTGCTGGCGGGGGACATGCGGCGCCTGCCCGCCGCCGCCCAGGCCGATATCATCGTCTCAGAGCTGCTGGGTACGGCCGTAAGGCATGAGGCGGCATTTTAGACTCATTTGAGAGTAAAATGTTGTCGGGTGTCATGTTTGACCAATTTGTTGACAGCAATGAACTCTAGTGACATTATTTTTTGGACGCGAGGCGTATTTCGACGGACTAAAAATCATTTTGAGTGTCATCTTCCACAAAGACAGCTATGAATTCTATTGACATTATTTTTTTGGACGCAAGGTGTATTTTGACTGTTTTTTGTGAGTAAAATCATGTCGGGAGTAATTTTTGGCTGATTTGAGAGGCTGAGGCTGATTTGAGGGAGTGCTGGGGTGAAAGATGGTTTGATGTTTTGGAAAAAAACGCATATCGGGTGTGATTGTAGACTAATTTGGGAGGTACGACCTTGAATTCGGTCTTTTTTGACATAAGATGTGCGACGGTTTGACATTTTTGGGAGTAAAAATCATATCGAGTATAATTTTTTTGACTAATTTAACAGCTCTGAATTTGACCTTTTTTATATGAGGTGTAACGACGGTTTGACATTTTTTGGGACTAAAATTATTTTGGGTAACATTTTCGACTAATTTGACTGCTACGACCTTGAATTTGGTCTATTTTTGTCATAAGGCGTGCGACGGTTTGACATTTTTGAGAGTAAAATCATGTTGGGTATCTTTTTCTACCAATTTCACAGTTATGAACTTACATTAGTTTTTGACCTGAAAAGAGACTAAAAACCAAGAACCCGTGCGCGGTGGTTGTACTTGGAAGCGCAGGCGCTTACGGCGTGGCTTTGGCGCGGCGTGCGCCGGCTGGCCGCCGCCGGACAGGCCGACATCATCGTCTCAGAGCTGCTGGGTACGGCCGTAACGCACCAGGCGTCATTTTTTACTGATTTGGGATTATTATGAAATCGGGTGTCATTTTCGGCCAATTAGAGAGCTGTGAACTTGGATTTGGTGTTTTTTGATTGAAGGTGTACTTTGACAGATTGAAAATCATCACGGGTATAATTTTCGACTAATGTAACAGATATGAGCTCTAATGTGATAATAGTTTTTGGACATAAGGTGTGCTTTGACGGACTAAAAATCGTGTAGGGTATCATTTTCAACTAATTAGATAGCTATGAACTCTAGTGACATTATTTTTCGGACTTATGCTGTATTTTGACAGTATGACTAAAAATCATATCGAGAAAAAAAAATCATATTTTCGAGTAATTTGACAGCTGTAGCTAGAGACTTATTCTTTGGACGCAAGGTGTACTTTGACGGTTTGACATTTTTGAGACTAAAAATCATGCCGGGTATCATTTTCGACTAATTTAACAACTATGAACTTGAACTTGCTAAGCGTGGCACTGGATTTTTGAATTCATGTGCTCTGCCTACCCCTCTTGGGAATACAGGCGTGAGAATATGTATGTATGTATGTATGTATGAACTTGAATTTGGCCTGTTTTTGTTACAAAAATACTCTGGCAGTTTGAGATTCTAGTCTCGAAATATCGTGTTGAGTGTCATTTCAGACTGATTTGGCTTAGTATTTACGCTTATGCAAATCGTCATTCATCTTCCCAGGGTCATGGGGCGACAACGAGCTCTCCCCCGAATGCCTGGACGGCGCGGCAGGCCTCCTGAAGCCCGGCGGGGTGTCGATCCCCAGCCGGTACAGCTCGCACGTGGCGCCCATCGCCTCCCCGCGGCTGTGGGCGGCCGCGCGCGCCGCCACCGCCACCACCTCGCGCGAGAAGAACCACGAGACTCTCTGGGTGGTCTACATGCAGAATAAACATGATATCGCAGATACTAAGGTGAGCGTTACTCGCTGCCATTGTTTTATAGATGAAAAACTTAAGTAAGTCACCTGTTGTATGTGTAATGTGTGTGAATAGACATTCTACTTTTGAAATTTGTAAAATATCGTATGGTTGGCAAATTCATTGTTTGCTTATCTTTCAAGTTTGATTATTCCTGTGTACTTATAATTGACATGTCACGATAAGATGTAAATAGTAAATAGGTGTCAATATCAAGTAATGGTCTTCGATTTTTTTGCGTCGTTCATTGCAAACTGTACACAACTACATTCAACAGGTGACTTGCTTAAGTTTTTCACGAATACCTAGTGGTTGGAAGACATGATTGCAAAGCTTAATGGTTTGATTCCCGGTCCGGGCAGATGTTTGTGTGATGAATACGGATGTTTGCTCTCGAATCTTGGGTTTTTATCTAAATAAGTAAATTTATCTGTTGTCTAGTACCCATAGCACAGGCATTAAAGTCGCTTAATTTGGGACTAGATTGGTGTTTTGTCAAATTATATTACTTACCAAGTTTCAACATTATAGTTCTTATATTTTCGAAAAAAAAAAACTGGCTGTGACACACAGACAGACAGACATATTGAATCTCTGAGGGTTTCGTCTTTTGCGGTTTTGCTACGGAACCCTAAAAGTCTAAAGATAGTCTAATCTAAAGCCTGAGAAAGGTCATAAATCATAAAGCTACTTTTTAATGCGAAAAAATGGTTGCAAGTGGTAGCAACAACAAATACTAAAAGCAAAAGAATAATAGTCAAAGAGGCTCCAATACAATAAACGTGTTTTTAAGCTTCCTAAAACTTTTGTCCTCAGCCGCTATTCACATTCGAGCACCCAGCCAAGCCAGTCAGAGACTACGAAGGTCAAGAAGTGACGGACCACCAGGGTCTACCAAAGACTGACAACCGTCGGCAAGCCACCCTCCACTGGACAGTAGCCCAGGACAATGTACTCCACGGCTTCGGGGGCTACTTCGACTGCTCGCTGTATGGGGGAGAGATGATCAGCATCGTCCCTGACACACACAGCGTGGGGATGATATCGTGGTTCCCCGTCTTCATACCTATTAAGGTGAGTGTAAAGCTCAAAATGCACTGACAGCGAAGAACATCTGTAAATTGTAAGGTGAGTGGAATAGAGCTCATAAAGCACTGACAGTGTAAGGCAGGCAGTGTTGGGACGCGGTGTAACTTTAGGGGATATCAAAACCAGCGTCCAACGCATTGCTTTGGCCGATGTGTCCGAAACTTGTACACTTTTTTTTTTTTTTAATGGCTTTCACACTTTGTTTTTTTTAACAAACTTTATATAATACTTTTAGTATGAAAAAAAATTACTCTGCTATGTTTCTAGCGGCGTATTCTTTTTGGCAATGATGGTCTTTCCGAAGCGCTGGTAGACTCGAAAATGACACAGAAAAAGTGCCTTAAACTCTTAGGAGCCTATTTACATAAAGTTATGAATTTTGAATAATTTTGAATTTACTCGTGCGTTGAAAGGACTACACAAACCAGAGGGCGCGGGTCTAAATCCCAGGCACCTCTGAAATTATCGGAATTTATGTGCGAAATCGAATTTGATATGTACCACGTGGTATTCGGTGAATGAAAACACCTGCACACAGCTACGAAGTAATCCAATATTGTGTGTAAAGTTCCCGATCCGCACTGGGCCCGTGTTGTGGGAACTATAGCCTATTTAAAAAAAAAAAATTTTTTTCAGACGCCAATCCGAGTAACTAAAGGCGAGACGATATCGGCCACGTTTTGGCGCTGCGTGGACTCCCATAGAGTCTGGTACGAGTGGATGGTTGAGGTGGGCGGGCGATGCTCCGAACTGCACAATTGCAACGGGAGGAGCTCCGAAATGATGTTATAATAGTACATTGTACCTTGTCGCATGTTTGACAGTTTGAAAATAGAATGTAATTAAACGCCTTTAACAAGTGTAAAGATCGTTGAATACAATGTAACAGTGATTTAGGAAACGGATACAAGTTTCAAACAGAAATGTTGCCATATTAAAACTCTTTACGTCATCTGACAGTTACAGAGTGACATTCTCGTTTTATTTTACGCTATTGTTTCATTGTAGCTTCTTTATCTATCGATTTTTCCATTCAGCCGTCAATCAACGATCACTCCATTAAGGCCTACGCTACGCGTAATATGCGTAGTTTGGTTATAAGACGTCTATAATATAAGGAAACTCTTTTATTTTGTTATAGATTACGTTTAGTTTAAGAAATAGCATTATAAATATCATTGCTGCATCCTATTAACTATCTACTTCTACTCTTTTGTATTATGTATTATACAAGGTGACCAGAAATCGATCTTTGGCATTTTTCAATTTCCGGCCACCCTGTATAATTTGACGTTCATTATATGATACCGCTGGCTCGGGCTTGAGAAAGGATAAATGTATAACATTAAAGACTTGTCACAATTTTTAGGATATTACTTTTCTTGTAATTTGATATTTCAGTGTTTCTAAGTGGCCTCAGTTAGTTTGTGGCTATTATTTTGATTTATAATAAAAAGTAAAATACAGACAGACCAAAAATAGTAGAAAATATCTGTTGACATTTAGGGTCGATTCAAATAAAGAATATAATTCAAACTATATATAAAAAAAAAAACTAGCTAGTAAAGATTATTCCAGGACTCTCGTTTGATAGAATTTGAATCGATCCTTAGGCAAATAAAACGAACATTATTTGTTCTAAGATTGTAACTAGTGATAATGATGTATGTGATCTTGTTACATGGACATAAAGTTTAAGATTTAGCAAGTACTGCCTTGGGTCTATTCAACCGTGCGGGGATATAATTTAGTTATGGAACAAGTAACTCTATCCCGCTAAAAGTGAAATAACGGATCTACTCACGTTTTTAATACCCAGATTAGCTTGACTTGTTTCGGGTCAATCCGTGACCCACAATCTGGAGCTACGCGCCACGGCGGAGTTAAGTTGAGTGCGCGTCTGTCCGCTGCCGTGGCGCGGAGCTCTAGATGATGGGTCAGGATTGACCCGAAACATGTCGAGCTAATCTCGGTATAAAAAACGTGAGTAGATCCGGTATTTCACTATGAGTGAGTCTCACGGTAGTTTTATGTCTATCCCGCTAATTTCAATTATGAAAAATGTATTAACTCGCGAGTCAAAATTTAGTAACAATTTACCTACTTATTCCAAGACAAAATTATGTTATCAAAAACTGAGTTATAAGTTATAACAGGTGAAGTCAGCGAGCGGCCACAGGGTCGTTCCTGGATTTTTTAAATATCCGCAACTGCGTAAACTCCGCATTGTTTTTTGCGGATGCGGATGGTGATGTAGAATATGCCTATATACTGGGTTAAAATATATCATTCTAAGTAGTCCGTTAGTTAGATTATGGAAAAATATGAGACGTGTTTTTGGGTTTATCAAGGTATAGATCATCAAGCTTCCTTGGTAGGGAATTGACGACACGCTGTGGTAAAAATTGTGCCTTGTAGTTATGTCACTCGAAACTACAGAGCACTGTTTCCTCGTCAAAAAATACGTGTACAATATTTTTTGGTAATCTACCTGACGTACTAAATAGTTTTTTTTGTCAACTTCTTTATATAATGCGGAAGTTCCGCATTAGCGGAAAACCACGACTCTAGTACCTCGCCCCCCGCCTCCGCCTCATTCCTAAGAACGGTCGCGCACGAAGTTGTCGGACTGTAATGTTCCACCGTATAAACGTAGCCCGTTCGATGCCCCTGACGCCGATTGGCGTCTAAATCCTATGGAGTATCAGGTAGGCAATGAATGGGATAAAATAAGTGATGGAAGTATGTGATCTTGTTAGTTATGCAGTAAGATTTAAGTTTTAAGGCAACATGGCCTATAAATATAATGAATAAGTTTTGTTTGTGTGTTTTATTTCTGTCAGTCGTATAGGCTATTTTGACAGTTGAAGTAAATGACGTTTGTAGAAGTTCTTCTACTTGACGATAGGTGGCGCTGGCGCGCTACAATATTAGGGTTAGTTCCTCGTTAGTTCACACCGAGACGAGACGCGACGCGGCGCTGCACGAAAAATTATAATAGAACAACTCAAAATATACTTTATTTATTACAGGATAAGGTTCATATTTCATTGTGAGTATTCAGAATAGGTTGCGCTGCGCAGCGCGGCGCCTCGAGAAGTAGCATTGCGCTGCCACCTCAAAATATACTTTATTTGCTACACGATAAGGTTCACTGCGATGATGGTACGTCGCGCTGCGCCTCGAGAAGTAGCGCTGCACCTCGCTGCGCGGCGCGAAATCACCGGCCTCTTTATGCATCGCCGCGTCGCGTCGCGTCTCGGTCTGAACTGACCCTTAGCCGGTTTTTAATGATTTGATGAACCAAAAGGTAATGTCTGTGCGTCTAGCACGACAAAGCTCGATATTGATTTCCCCTATCACTGTTTAACCAAAAGTGCCAGAAAGTAACAAGTCATTTCGCGCGAGATAATTGTGACCTCATAAAAAAAAACGAGCATTGCTGCCTTAAACCTAAACTTCGAATTTTGTACTCTAAACACTACTGAAAATAGTAGAAATTAGATGAAACCTCTATTTCCTTTGCAAATTAGAATTTTATACCAGATCGGCGATGTACTATACTATAGACCGATAGGTACTTAAAAGATGGTAAACAATCTTGACATGTCTTTTTATTGAAATACACAGTCTAAAAATGAAAATCGTTACAATATACAATTCAATTATGAAAGTAAATGATTTTTTCATACCTAAATTGTAAAATGTAAAGATTTTGATTTATAAAGTGTATGTTTAAATAAAAAGACACGTCAAGATTGTTTACCATCTTTTAAGTACCTATCGGTCTCTAGTATAAACAAAGCTCAAATAAGGAGTACCCGAAACCGTCGAGCGTGTATGACAAGAGTGATGAATGTGAGTGAAGCGAGAGAAGTATGTCAGAATAGATGCGAATGGCGCTCTATTGTCTCTGCCCACCCCGCAGGGAATAAGGCGTGACGGTTATGTATGTATGTATGTATTAGAATTTTATGCAGTTTATTGCCGGTTTTCTACTCTTTTAGGTTAGGTTTGTAAATAAAATATAACATACTTAACACACAAACATTTATTAGAACTTCTACAGAATCCAGTCCCAAACATAACAACCTAACTACTATTTACAAACCAAACTATAATACATTTACTTCTTCAGCAACGGGATAATGTTCATCTCTTTGTGGAACTCATCAATATCTTGGTCCCATCGCTTCTCAAAATAAATACCTGAAAATAAGAACAAGAATAAATCTATGTTAGGACATGGTGTCTAAAGAAATTGTTTCATAACAATCAACTGGCACTTGTTTTAGTGACACCTTTTATTACCATCATGAAAGTAATTATGATTTTTGAATTCATGTGCTCTGCCTACCCCTCTTGGTTATACAGGGGTGAGAATATGTATGTAAGCAATCACCAATCACCATTAACTTATGTCATGGACAAAAAAAAATGATCAAGGGCTCTTTACACTGAGCAAAAATGTAACAACAGGGACAGCATTTCTGGTTTACAGCAGCAAAAAATCAAGGTAGCAATGAGTCATTGCCAGGTTTATTAGAAAAATAAAGTGTCTTCTAGTATCTTTTGTTCTTTTTAGTATCCATAAACTGATTAAACTAAATATTTAAAAAAAAACTGCATATAGACTAAGGACTGGTGCTGCTACATGTCTAGAACAACAACCTACAAGTACATACATACAATCACACCTGTGTTCCCAAATGGGGTAGGCAGAGCACACGAAACTTGACATAGACAAAACCATGGTTATGACTACACCACACTTTGCAGCCACTTCTAGCCTGGTTTAAGGTTGCAAAGATGGAAGAGGTAGAATAGTGACAGGTTGCTAGCCTGTCGCCGAAAGCGTACCTAGACCTATTTCCTTAGTCGCCTCCTACGACTTCCACAGAAGAAAGTTCATACACAAATAAGACCATTTTTTTTGCTTATAACAATGAGTTTCACTGACTTACTCTGCATGAAGTGTGCATTGTGTCCCGTCCTCACGGCCCATGGCAGGTAGCACTTGAGGTATAACTGCCGGTGTTTTGGCTTGAGCCGTGCTGCGCCGAAGATCCCACCACTGATGCACATCGGGAGCTTTGTCTGGATGCCTTCCACCCATTTTACTGCTACCTGAAATGTATTTGCACCTTTTGTTACTTTGTGTATGCCATGTGTATCCACACAGAATTTTCATATGTAGGTGTTGCCAAGTCTGTACCAATATATAAATGTGAAAGTGCGTTTGTTTGCTTGTTTGTCCGTGTTTCACGGCTAAACGGAGCGATGGATAGACGTGATTTTTTAGGTAGAGATAGTTTAGGGCATGGAGAGTGACATAGGCTACATTTGGTCTCTTCAAAATCCCCCATTTCCCAAAAGTGAGGAGTGGAAGTTTTCAATTTAGAAAGCTATAAAATTGGTATGTGTTAGTTTAGGGCATGGAGACTCTCCATTGGAGAGTGACATAGGCTACATTTGGTCTCTTCAAAATCCCCCATTTCCCTAAAGTGAAGAGTGGAAGTTTTCAATGTAGAAAGCTATAAAATTGGTATGTGTGCTATCTCTTCTGTAATACCCCGAATTTAACGCGAGCGGAGCCGCGGGCAACAGCTAGTTGATTATAAAAAGCCATAGCAAAAAAATTGGATTTCAGTCTCATTTATTTTTGATAGTATAACTCATTCTGATTTCATTGAAGAAAAAATATCCAATATTTTGGTCAAAAATTTGAACTAGTTTTGTTTATAAATGTTTCTTCAAAAATAAACTACTTTTTATTGCAATGATTATAACTAGACTTACTTCTCCTAGCATATTGGTCTTCATAAACAAGGAGGCGTGCACTAAATCGTGCACTTCTCGGTAGCGCTGCATCACATAAGCCATTTCAGGGTCTTCAATGAACTGCACTGGCAGCCTCGAGTCTGCCGTGATGTTGTTTTCCTTCATAAACTCCGCGTACACCCGCCCTAACGTGTTTTCGGGCATATTCGATAGATGCTCGAAGGACACCGTCTGAGAATTTATACGCGGCTTTTCTGTTAAAATTTCTGACCCTTCAGAGGTCTGTAGCATTTTTTCTCTCATATATTTAATAGCACTCCCGCCGGTGACTTCCCCTAAGCACGCGATCATGTCTCCTCTCCACGGATTGAATAAAGATATCGCTGCAGAACCAGCGGACAGCAATGTTTTCTGAAACTGATTGGTTCGTATAAAGTTTTTCTGCATTTCTTCAGCAAAAGCATTGTTGCTTTGCGTCGCAGTGGTTAATCTTCTGATCGCTGTTGCACGACTTGCCCCTTGCATTCTGGTTTTTCTGGACTTGTTAGAATATTTTTAAAAATATTACATCAATATTTTGGAAATCTATTTGTTTTGCTGTCATTAGTGTCAGTGTCAGTGGCGTTATTTTTTTTATTATTTTATTTATAGTTCGTAAATTGCATCTCAGTTATTCGCCAAGAGAAAAGTTTCAGAGAATAATACAAAAAATATAAAAATCACTAAAGGAAATGAGTAAAGAATGTTTAAATTAAAACAAATTATACAGTTTTGTTTGTGATAAGAGTTACATTTATTTTGAAGTCACTGAAACAATTTGTTCGGAGCAGATACCAAACGCTCTAAAGCGTCAAGCGAGAATATTAAAAAAAATAAACGTCAAATTTCGCTTGGAATTGCATCCGCTTCTACGGAAAAGATGCTTTCTTACTCGAAATTAATGATTTTAAAGTAAATTTTAACGTTACTCGACGGAAATTATGTCTGGAGGATTAATTGAAAAAGTCTACATAGGTTTGGACAATGCGCCGGCCGCTTTCGACATAAAAGGGCGTATTCTCGGACCAGTATGTTACTGTTTTCTTCTCATTACAATTCCTTGATTTAATTTAATCAGTCCAAATTCTACTAATTCCTATGTTTCAGAATGGGACAAACATAGAGTACATTCGATCGGAAACGGGTGTGTTAGCTGTTTTGAAGAGCGAGAAGTTTGAGCCGTTGCATTTGGCGCTGCATCACACAAGGTCCGAAGCTTTAGCGGCTGCGCGGTCGCTGGCGTTGAACCTGATTGAGACTATTCGAGCTGAGTTGGCGCAGTGGAGCGCCGCGCAGGCGGGGGGGCCGCCGCCGCCTCTGAATGTGCCGCCGCCGACTTTAGCGACAACCACGGCGCCTCCACCGATTCCACCACCTGCCGCCACCGTGGCGCTATCAACACCTACTACGCTGACGTCGCCGGCCCACCAGTCAGTCATCCCCCCAGTGGTCAGTGTGGCCCCAGCGACGACACCACTAATGACAGTACGACAACCAACAGTACTACAATTGCTCCAACCGCAGCAACAATATGTCCTGAACCAAGAAAATGGGCAATTAATTCCTATAGTGCAACCTGGTGTGCAAGTATCAAATTCAAACTTCTCCCATTTGCCCATTGCACAACACTTAGGCCACTTACAGCAACACAATTTTGGAGGGACACAGATTGTAGATTTATCTAGTATGCAGCCTGTGAATGTTACACAGCTACGACTGAGTGGTGTGCCGTCTTCCATGTCTATGATATTGCCTAATGGCTATTCGTTTCCGCAAGCTAGTTTGACATCATCTGACACAACTACAGTTAGTTCTGCCACAGCAACTCCTGTGGTTTGTGCTGCACAGTCAACAAATTCTTCTCAGAAGATCTTGTATAGTACAGATAAGGGTGATAAAGAAGTGAAGTACCACATCCAAGGTGGGGACACGGTGCAATGGGCCATGCCAGGGTCGCAGACAATGCTAATTCCGTATCAGCAGCTGCAAGATTTGACTGCCAATCAAGGGATACAGAATTTGCAGCCACAACAATATGTTTCGGTAAGCTATTATTATCGAAAATTTTATTTAATAGATTGAGTTAGTGTCCGACCGAAGGTACAATTTTGGCCGAAGCCGAAGCCGATTAATCGGCTTTCATCAAAACCTTCGGCCGAAGCCGAAGCCGAAGGTGTGTTGACCCCATGTTGACCCTAAGAAATACGAAAATTTACTAATAGTAAAAAAAATGGCAGTATATTATGTGCAGTTTTCGCTTCTAAATCTAGTGTGACTAATGTTGTTATGTTATGTGTTGTCAGTAATTTATATAATTAACTGCAAGTAATGCGATCGGGCCGGCGAAACGCTGTCCTGCCAACCGCTGCGCACTATCCGTCCCGCTCTGGCATTGTTTGTTCAATTTCAAATCACAATTTAAGGCCGGTGCTGACTGCCGGCATGGCACGGCAGGTTATGGCAAAGGATTTGTTACTGATATAACTATTTTAAATCTTATTACTATGAGTTTAGAATTCATGTTACTTTATTTTGATACAACGATGCCGCGGCATGTCACAGCATGCCGAAGCATTCCACGGGTTATTTTACAGGATGCTGTGGCATAACTTGCCGTGCCGTTCCGTGCCATGCCGGCAGTCAGCGCCGGCCTTTACAAACCTTCGGCTTCGGCCAAAGCTTCGGCCAAATTTTGGCCGAAGCCGAAGGTTTGGCCGAAGGTGGTTTTTTTGGCCGAAGGTGGCCGAAGCCGAAGCCGAAGCCGAAGCTTCGGTCGGACACTAGATTGAGTACTTCAGCATAATTGGTCAAAATTGCTGCAAAATTAGTCAGAAATAAGATTTGCTTTCTTGGTAATTTGTACCATAGATATACTTAGATATGTTTTGGTATGGTTAGGTATGTTATGGTTTGGAACTTCGATACCCAACTAGTCTGAAATTACCATTTAAACATCAATATTAAATACACAAAGTTACAAAGTAACTAAAGAATTTAATACATACATACATCATGAATGTATTCCCTAATGAGGTCAGCAGAGCATGTCAAATGCTATATAGTTAAAATGTATTTCATGTCCCACAGCCACATTTTGTGTAATTATTGATTTAGACATCGAACAACAAAATTACAACACTGACAGGTTGCTAGCCTGTCGGCCATAATATACCTAAACCTATCTCCTTAGTCACATCTTACAACAACTTTTCAGTTGCAAAAACACCAGAATAATTTGCAATATGTGATTATACATGATTTTATCTCAAATTCCAGATTGCCCCAGCTGGTGGGTTACAACAGACGTCCCTACCGTTGTCAGCAGCTCAGCTCCAACAGCTACAAGCAACGGGCACCATCATGCAGCTCAATCAGAAGGTAAAACAGTATGACACTATCCTATTAGGAGGGCATTTTCAAAAGTGAAATCCAGAGAATACTTCTTAGCCAGTTTTTGTGAGCTTGTGGAGTTTCAAAAGTAGACTTGACAATTATTGAAAAGAACTAAAAACATAAGTGCAGCAATATCAGCTAGTAACTTTTTCCTGGCTCAAACTACTATTGCTTTTAAGCCGTTCTTTTAACAAAGAAATCCTTATGTTAATAAGTTAAATAAAACATCTACATACATTTCAATGTTGCCAACAGCCGATTGTGAGCAGTGGTTCTTTGATAAATATAATCTCGACCGGCCAGGCGTCAGCACCGCAAGTCTTATCCGTGAGCATACACAATATATGTCGTGCGATCACCTTACACAGGCTTCTTTCATAGTTTCAACGTCCAGCCCTTGGCAGGATTTTAGACGCGTGAAGGATATACTTTTTATTTTAATTTAAATCACTTTAATTATTATTTTGACGATGCTTAAGTATAACAAACGTAACCAGTGAATGATCAAGATTTCTGACCATCGAAAGCTAATTTATATGTATAGAGTAGATGCAATGATGCTAAATTAACTTACCTGCATGCGAACAGAAGATTTGTATAGCATTGTCTCTCTCTAAGTTACTTGATGCCGATAGTCTCTTTCCTGAGACCAATGTACGTACTTTTTACGGTCGTACATTACATTATAGTCTCGTTACGGCAACTAAGTACTTAAGTAGGAAAACTGTAGTGTAGGCTGTAGGCAGCTGATTTAGATATTTTTACTCTAGTTGGCCTTAATTTTAATTTAAATACATAACTATAATACGACCGGGCATCACTCAACAACAAACCTTCACGCGTCTAAGGCATCCTAGAATCTAATTATAACAACTTTTTTCGTTCAACGCCGTTCACGCTTCGGTTCAGGTTTACGTTGGTTCATAGTTCACAGGTTTTCTTTTACTAATTCTTCTTTCCTCTAGGTTTATAGGTTTGCTTGTTCTTTGTGTCGCATCATTTGTCGTCTGTTTATTATAGTTATCCCATCAATTTGGTTTAACTTGTTTTGGTGGTTGTTCTTTAGCTATTAATAAATACCTCAGTTATCATTTATCATGTTATGACTTGTCCTAGCAATAATTTAGCACTAATGCCAACTGAGAGGGTTATTGTTTTAGTTGAGCACGTGACTCATCCAATCCCCAAATTGCAGGAAGATGAGAATTTTGATGGAATCCAATGGTAAACTTTATCATCTGAATTTATTTACTGTTTGTTAATGTTCTCAATACAAACGGTGTTAATGTTGCGATGCCTTATGTTTACTTAAAATCGGGTTGGGAATTGACCATTAAAAATCTTATCTAGAAAAGAAACCTACCCAATGAAGTTTTAGCGACTAACATCCAGTGCGTTAACCACTAATAGGGATGATGACCAGGTAAGAATATGTTATTCTAATTAGTATGTTACAGTATTCCCAAGAAAATAAGTCACATCGGCTGTTACCGTCTACGCCGAGAAGCGCAGAATGATATCCGAGAGTAGCCGAACGAGTAATTTATCTATATTGAACTTTATTTACAAACGGTCTGGGCACAGTTTTGCTTGCTATGCATACACTTTAGTTCGGCTACTCGACGCATTTGGCGCTGGGGTGCTAGTCTAGACATTTGTCATGAATCATCTGTCTGAGACTTCAATCAATAACCAATCACAACGCAAGTGTTCAGCGCGCGAAAAAATCTCTTTTATCATTGGCAGATCGAAGTTTCCCGCGCCACAAAACTGATCTATCACGCAGGTATACCGTGGAGCATTATTTGTTTGGTAATACTGTAGTTAGATACGGATGTATCTTTTTGTTTATCTACTTACCACTTACTTAAAAATCGACAAAGTAATAGCCAACCGACCGATCGCCACTATTGGTCATAAAACATTTTTTTAACAGTCATCTTCCCTATTGACATGAAGCCTGTGCTAACGCTTTAAAAAAGTCTTTCAGCGAAACTGGTGAGCGCGTTCATACATCTGTCTCTTTCGCTAGCTCAAATATTGATGCTATAAACGATAAGGTAAACATTTTCGGTTTACCTTGCCTACTAGAACATAATCTTCTAAAACAACGGTTGGGAACTCAAACCAAGTAAATGAAGCTTATTCGTTTTAATTAAAATACCTCTCCAAATGTATGGTTTATTTCTTATTCTCAGATACTAAATTGACACGTGCAATTTTTTTTTAATAACAAACCTATAAAAATCTATACTAATTTATACTTTCGATAATATAGTGGAGACTCTGCATTATTTTAAAATTGAAAAAACAGGCAACATTAGTATCTGAGATTAAAATATAGACCATACCATCGTAATGGCAATAACCTTCTCAGTTGAGCCGATAATAATTCTACATCTGGATCAACAAAGCTTAATGTTTCCAGAATACGTCAACTCCCACGAAGAATATAGGCCAAGAGAGTCGAGGGCAGAAGAGACTGTCTGATGGCACGCCGAGTCAGCTGCAGTTGAGGCCCATTGCGCCTGCTGGGTACGTTGCTAACCTAGAAACTATAATTTAACGGACTATTTCAATAAAGTACTATTTCCTTTCAGATAATTTACGGAAGACCTAAAATTTTAAACAAAATACCGTGAGACTCGCTTATAGTGAAATGAAATGGAATAGATTTAGCTCGATATTTAAATGTGGGTAGTTGTCAGTTGTCAGTGTCAGTTGCGACGAACAGTCGGAAAGAGCTGTGGCGCGCAGTGCGCGTTGCTCCCGATGGTGGGTCACGAATTGGCACGAAACATGTCGAGCTAATCTCGATATGAAAAGTTTTATTTCGCTATGACCTAAAATTTATCCAAAATATTCGAAATACTCGAGTTCGTAATTTTATGTCTTCAGTAAAAGTAGATATATTTGCAGAAACAAAAATTGTCAACCCAAATCTGAGACAGTAAAACTTTTCGGATATCAACCACTAAATAGTACTGGCCTATTTGATACAAGCAATTGGCGTTAGTTATAAAACAGAATCCAAATTGTTTCTGCAAATACGCCAACGGAATCTCGACGGACGCTGTCGCCAAATTCTAGAAGATACCAGAAGATTAAACTCACTGGTCTTTTTCTCTTGGTTCCTATCTGTACGGAACTCTAACTTCCAGTCTAGCTTTGAGCTCCGAAGAACCAAAGGTGGATCTTAAAAACACCATTTTTGGCGTGTGACCTTGAGACTTGTGTCTCTGTGATTTCTTTCTCCGGTTTGCATGTATTTTGTACTGAACTTGTGCAGTTTGTAATGTGTTGTGTAATACAGGTCACAAGTAAGCCAGGACAAAAGCTCGACGCGAGAATCGCGCTCGTGGACCGCTGCCGCAGGTATATTGACGATTTGACGATTCATTGACGTGGCAATAGCGTTTTTCAGTTTGTGTCACAGCAGACGAAATGGTGGTTTAAAGGAGGTCTATGAGAGAAATAGCGTTAAATATTCTTTGAAGCTTTATAGTATTTGGGCAATAAAAAAAAAACTTTTATAGTAAATAAATAAGGTTGTTTCTACTCAGAATTGATAGCACTACCGATACCGATAATTTATAAAAATCGTCCCAAAAAAATTTATATATTTCCCTACTTCTTTTTTCAACGAAATGGAATTATATTTGTAAGAAAACTTAGGGGCATTTTTTTGTCATATGCGACCATGATCGTAAGAAAAACCAAATTTAATTCACTTTTTATGAAATGACCTATCCACATTTTTTTATCTACTTATTGGGTGTTATGAAAAGTTCAAAACCACTTCTTCTTTAGATATGAAATGTAAAACGCTATTGTTTCACATGTTGTAATTTAAGTATAGTTGCGTAATTCTAATAGAGTATCAAACTTTGCATTTGGCGTAGTATTGGTGTTGTATATTCGATGGATGTGCATAAATTGTTGTGAAACTTATAATTTGCTTCCGCTTGACTAATTCTAATATACCAAATATACCTAATATGGCGGTTTTCGACACTAATATAAATAGAAATGCCTTAGTAACTTCATTGTCGATAAAAATGAGCGGCGTAAATGTTTTTACCCTCTAAGATGATATTTTGTTTCTTAGCATTCTGTCAACGTTGCTGCCTTGGAAGATGTTGCTTCGAAATATTGCGGTTCTTCAAGGTTGTTTGTTTAAAAACTTCTTCTTTCAGTCAAAGCGAGTCGTGGAAAGCCCTTGTTCCTTGGAGATAACTATGGTGAGATAACTGGTTATCTGTGGAGAATTTTTTTCCTCGGAGATAACTAGTTATCTCT
>BHDV01043785.1:0-15291 GCA_005406045.1 Adoxophyes honmai | reverse complement strand
AGAGATAACTAGTTATCTCCGAGGAAAAAAATTCTCCACAGATAACCAGTTATCTCACCATGGTTATCTCCAAGGAACAAGGGGTGGAAAGACAGTTAACAGCTATTTCCCTTAGAATGCTGGCTGATGTGGAGTTGACCGAGAATGTATACATAATAAACTGCATGAAGTATGTTTCCTTTAGGATTTGACCGGAATTTATTAAGAAAAAAAAATCAACATTTTTGTTTCATAATGCGTGGCGTAAGCAAGCGGCGTATTATCCATACCTTAAATTCGAGGTATAAACCAATGAAATTGCATCTATTTTGGTAGCGAATTTAGCTTTTAAAGTATAAAACAAAGTTTATATGCGTAGAAATTAGACAACTTCAGCCTTGCGCAGTATTTACTCAACTATAGAGATTGCACATCGGTCTGTGGAAAGAGACTGAGAGAATGGCTTCTCGTAAGTTAGAGCGAGACAACGCGCTACGAAGCCGAAATTAGCTGAGCTGGGTATACTGTAATGCTTGCGTAATTTGCGTGTTTTGCTATCGAAAAAGTTCACTTTTGGGATCAGTTTTTGCTTAAATATGTAGTTCCGAAATTGGCGTAAAATTTTAAAGTTTTGCGTAAATAAGTGTATATTTTTTACAAACAGGGCCTTCTTTTCTTCGAGGAGCTGTCGAACAGAAGAACAATGTGGATAACTACTTAATCTACCTATCTGTTAAAAATCATCAAAGTTTTTTACAGATTCCGGCTAAGTGCGATACAATCACCTTTACATTTACGTTATAATAATTTATGTTTAACAGGCCTTCCCTGTCTTATTCATCAAGGAACTACCTACAATCCTTGCATCCGGTGACACAGCGAAGGGTCTTGATTTCAATCGAGCGCCGTTCCTTTTTTTTTTACCAGTCAAGAAGTCTATTAGCCCCTCCACTCATTAGATTATATATAACTTACCTCTGGTTGCTGATATCAACTCTTTACTACACTCTTAGAGGAATATCAACTCTTTACCACACTCTTTGTTTCTTTAGCTTGGAGCAGCAGAACAAGATATTTAGATTATTTAGAAAAGACAGCGCAATGATAATATGGCACAATGAGTAACACTGCTACAGCTTAGTTATTAGTTCTCTAGGCTTGGGGTATTTTAGCTGATTCGAACACTTTGACACTTCTGTAGTATCCAGCGCATCATCTCTGCCATACGATGTCTACTGCTGAACATATACCTCCCCTTGGACTTCCATGGATATGTGTATATGAAGTCGTTTTGCCAAACGCGGTACGCTGCACAGGCGGATTGGAGCGCACCTTTTGTAGGACTCCGGAAGACGCTGCTACCCATCTCCCGGTATATTCCCTTAGCAGGCTCCTACTGCAACAACGGGAAAAAATGGTGCAGCACAATTCTAAGGCCGGCCACCACACCGCAAGCGTATCAGTGCGCTAATTTAAAAGTTGCATGTTTTTCTTTTTCAGATAGATGACAAGTTCCTTTCAGGTCTAATGTTGTTAATTTTGCTAAGCGTATAAGCCAAGGGAGTGGAGTGAAGGCAATGTGAATGCGACAGCCGTGCTGGAATTAGAATAATTTTGGATAAGATTTTAACAGTTCGCTGGAGGAAAGCTGATAATACCTCTCTGTCCACAGATTATTCTTCAATCGTCGGTTGTTAGCCGAGTTGGCAGTTGTTTTTAAATGTGTTCTATTTTCAAACTAACCGCAGCTCACGAGAACACCTGTGGGAAGCTTTGGCGGCATTTTGCGTAGCGTAGCGTGGCGTTATGCTGTGTTATCGTTATTACAACCAGTTTTTCTTGTAGCTAGAGACAACACTGTGGTCAGCATGGGGATGAAAATTAATCCAGCACATGGCACCATTATACACGTTTCTTCTGGCCAGCAGACGAAGTAAGAAAACATTGTGTTAAGAAGAAATCTTTCTAGTTGATTGCTTCTTACCCCTTTCAGATGGCCTAGCACAGCAAGGCGCGAGTAGAGATGCGCATGGGATAGACTGTACCTGTCACTGTCTAACTAGAGACGTCAGACCATGACAGGTAGCCTAGCCTTCGCGCGTGTCGTCTCGCGCTCGCTGCTGTGCTAAGCCTAAAGACTTGGGTCAAAACTTTTGTTGGTTCTTAAGTTCAGGTTTTTGTCTTTTGAGATATAGCTACTCTTAATAACCGCACAATTGTATGGACCGGGTCTGAAAGGGTTACTTTTCTGGTAGTGGTTTTTATTCACCAGTATTTGACATTCTTCTTCACTTCTCTGCTTATGGTACCCGCGATACACGCTCTGGTATTATTCCTTACAAATCTCTTTCTTTTTTCTAGCGTATCAGGCTCGGCAGTGACGCAAGAAGGTACCGGCATGTACATAAGGCAGATAGACAGAAACGCGATACAAATACAAAGCAAAGACAAGCAAGACCTCACAGGGAACAAGATACAAAGCGCCACGCAGAACGTCCAGATGATCACAGTACCTCCTGGCATGACGGTCCTCCAGAACCCTCTCAACATCAGCCAAATGCCAACTATGATTGGCCAACCCAACAGCCAAGTGTATATGATACCAGCCAATCAGCAGAACTTGGTGCAAAGCGGACTGCCCCCTGGGTTCATAGGACAGCAAGTGCTCCAGTCAGGACAGAACGTAACAGTGATGCAGCCAAACCAGCTCACAATGCCCAATGGAGTCCAATACAACATGCCGTTAATGCAGATGAATTTACCGCAAAACTCCCATTATATGCAAGCCGGGATCAATCTGAACACGCAGTTGTCAGCGCAGCAGATAAACGCGGCGTTGGCCAATCAGCAGCTGACTAATGTGTCCGGGACCATCCCATTGGTCCAGGCCCCTCCCCCGGCGTCTCCTATAGCCAACCAACCAACGCAAGCGCCTGTGCACCAAATTATGCCGCAGAACTCCAACTTCCTAACTCCCACTTCTCAGTACGCTGGCATGCCTGCTCAATACATGATGCAGGCCAATTCCGGAGCTATCACCGTGCCAGCCAATAACCCAGTGCAATATACCGTCCCGGCCAATCCGAGCGCGAATCCTCCAGCCAACAACGGGAACGGCCAATCAGCTGCGCCCGCTGAAAACGAGGGCAACGGAGCCACCAATCAGACTAACTACATCACGTCCTCATCGCAAGACAACTACGCTATCTCAGGGGCTACAGTTCAGAATCAGAGCTTCTCCGCAGACGGGACGGCGTCTCAGACGGTGGCTTTCACAGCGGCGAACCAGACCCAACAAAGCTACACAACCAACGGAAGCAACCCTCAAACACCGGCGTACAATGTGAACCAAACGACGAGCGCGCAACCGCCACCGGCCTACCAGCCCGCGAATGGCTCTAACCCCCAATCCACCGCGCAAACTTACGCCCCAGCGACTACTCCCCAAGCGCAGACGAACTACTCCCCTTCAACAACCCCTGCTCCGAACCAATCCTACCCAGCCAACATGCCAAACGTGGCTTTCCCCCCTACACAGACCCAAAACCCTTACCCCAACGCAACAGGCCAAAACATGGCGGCATATGCCAACAACCAATACCAATACACGAGTAGGCCCTGGTTCAGGCCTCGGTACGGGTCTCCGCAAGGGTCTCCCTACGGTGCGGGGGCGGTGCCTCCCCCAAACGGGCCTCCGATGCCCGTCCCCCCTCCCACGGGAAACTACAACTACTGGCAGGATAGTTGAGAACTAGAGAACAACGTCTGGTCCGAGGAAAGTCAGTCTCTGCTGTGAGGCGTTAGTGTTGCTACATGAAAAAATGTAGCCATGACTTGCTCGGTCTTGACGTTGTGTTTTTTCCACCGATTGTACAGTAAATGGAGTTTGACATTTTATCTTGTGTCGATCTAATCGAATGACAATTTTACATGTTTTTATGAATTTTGTATGTTCGCTTCATCTTTTATTGCCTATGAGATGTTTTGTTTCATTCATTGTTGTAACCGATGTGGCAAAGGTAGTGTAAATAGTTTCTTTATTGAGTTACTTAGGTATTACATGATTATTAAATTGGATGGACACAAGATTTAAATTGATAGAGATAATATCGGTAAGGTAACAGACTGCTTTAATATTAAAGAGTACATTTATGAAATGTATAGAACTTTGTATAAAGATGAGATAAGAAGCTAACTAATAAGTACTAAATACAGAAATACATTTATATTTCCTAAACATTTGTTTTATCCAACATACCCTTGATACATTACTTCTCGCATTATTATTGTACAGTCGAGTTCATAAATATATGAGCAGACAAATGCCAAATACGTAAACTTTTGCACCTTATTGTCAGTGTCATAAAGCTGTACAGATATTTTTGAACCCTCAGTTTTGCTCATATATTAATGAACTCGGCTGTAACTGGCGGTCATTCCCCGCGATAGCATCGAAAGCGTTTGGCTCGGACAGTACCTTTTATGTCCACTTTATAAATTTCCTCAGAAATTCGTTCGGTCGGTTACTTCAAAGTCAACCTCCTCAAAATATTCTCTCCATAGGTTTAAAAACACAACTATCACTGTCACTAACTTGTCACAAAGACAAACTTGAACTTCTAATTTCGTAGTTTCTAAGAAAAGTACTAGAAATGAACTCTACTGATCGCTACCCAGCCACTGCGTCCCTTTTCATGCTCCGAGAGATCAAACGCCGTCAGGAGTTGGTCCACAGGGGCCACGAGCTCTTGAAACGGAAGACCGAAGCCCTGCGGTTCAGGGGGAGACAGACTGCCTCAGAGCTGTCGACTACCCAGGGGATCCTGGGCCATACTTTGCGGGAGGCGTATATTTCATTGGCGGCTATAAAGTTCACCAACGGGGAGTCGAATGCCTTGGTGCTTGAGAATATAGGGCAGGTAAGTTTAGTTTGGCAGATGTTATGCCTGGGGACTGAACTCCACAGAGAGGAAGTTGGAAGTTGTATTTATGCAACTGAACGTCGAAACTCTGTTAGCGGGATGTGGGATACCACTTTGACAGTTCAAGTTCTACTACTCGACGATAGGTGGCGCTAGGTCGCTGTAAAATCTCTACGAACAAGGTTGTTTAATTAGACAAGCAGGCAAAGTTCTCTTACAGCCAAGTGCTAATCTTAACATCATATTTTAAGGCCCTGCGTAGACGACAGACTATCCGCGACGGTCTTTTTAGTCTGTGAAAATAGAACCTATGAAATTATTGCAGTAACGCACACGACGCACAATACATACAATCCATGCAAACTTTTTGTGTGCCGCAGACTCGATCGCACAAAGTCTGTCGTCTGCGCTGCACCTAAATCTTACTCTGTGTAGGTACTTTCTTTTGGTTGCATCCTCTTGCATAGGTAAACCTCCGACGCCGCGGTACGACTTTAACGTCTTAAAACCTACTTTCATTTGTCTCTTCCCCACTATCCCCACTTGCAGGCTCAAGTCCGAGTCCGCCGCATTCCTGAAAACATCTCGGGCGTGGCCACAGTTTCCCTCCAAGCCATCGAAGAGTCTGGCATCAGCGACTCCCTCCGATACGCGGGACTGGGAGCCGGGGGCCATAGAACAGGGGAAGCGAAGAAAGCCTTCAGAGAAGCAGTCCGGATTTTGATCAGATTTGCTTCGCTGAGGAACACTTGTATACTCCTGGACTCGGCTATTCGGTCTACGTTGAGGTAAGGGAGGTTATTAGTTTGTTTTAACCGCAGTATGCCATCTATTGTATAAATATATAAGGTGTGGGAAAGACTCCAATAGAGAGATATATCTCAAGGCAGAGTTATGCCTGGGGACCGAAGTTCGTAGAGAGACACTTGGAAGTTGTATTGCAACCGATCGTCCACACTTCGTTAGCGCGAAGTACAACACTTTGACAGTTGATGACGGTTTTGGAAGAAGTTCTACTACTAGATGATAGGTGACGCCAGGGTCACTACAGAGGGATGTCCTTATTACGCCATCTAGTCATAGACTACTTAACTAGACTTGGCGATTACGTTGAAGTTTTCGAAGTCTAATTGACTTGGTTGCATATTTAATTCAATTTAGTTAATTGTAAGTACCTGCGCTAGTTTTATATAAAATTTCTAAAACCATCTGCCATAAAATACTGGAGAGAAATTTCTTAAGTGTAGTCTTTTCTATAAGATGTTACCACTTAACAGGTAACTACCTAACCTATCTGTTATGTGACATTACTAAGTGATTCAAGAATTACCTAATGTTGGCAAATTGTGGTTCCAGTCGCAGTCTATATAGTCTGTTTGGGTTTGATAGTACCGTTTTTATTCACAGGAAGGTAAACGGCATAGAAAAGGTTATTATGCCTAAACTGCACAACACCGAGACTTACATCCAGATGGAGATGGCAGAGAGGGTAAGTTTAGTGCGATTATTCACGGCAGTTCCGCTGGCTGGTTCCTTTGAAGAAACATACATACAAGCACGCCTATATTCCCTAATTAAGTAGCAGAGCACACGAAACATTATATTGGCAAAACCATGATTAAATTAATAAGTATTACACATTTCGTAGCTAGGTACTTACTTAAGTACTCTTTCTCACGGAACTACCTTGAATAATGTTTTGTTTAAGATTTCCGATTAATAGGTATTTCCGATCAATCATCTAAACACACATCAGTTGTGCATTCTCAAAAGAGGTAGGCAGAGCACACGAAACGCTATATAGCCCAAACCATGATTATTTCACGTTTCGTGGCCACTTCTAGCATATTTCTTCAGGTTTTAAGGTGGCAGGTATATTTGCTAGTCTGTGACCTACTCGTAAAATATACCTTAACCAATTTCCTGATCAATGATGATTGAAAAAAAAAAATACTGCAATATTTTTGTAGGAAAGAGAAGAGTTGCACCGATTAAAGATGGTCAAAGCGAAGAAAATCCGAGCTAAAGCGTTGGCAAAATTGCGTCTTGAACATCCGGAGACTGGTGGCAGCGGCGAATCGAGTGGTGAGTAAGCAATTTTATCGATATTCTGCTATATTAGCACGCAAATTTTTATCCCCTACATAAAAATATGTCCCACTCTAATGAAGAATGAAAGAAAGAGACGTCGAATACTGTGTACTGAAACTTTGTTGTTTTTAGATCTTCGTGGATGTCGTAAGAGGCGACTAAGGAAATACTTAGGTTACGGTACATTGTAGGCGACAAGCCAGTAGCAACCTGTCACTATGATTCCAGGCAACTTAAAATCATAAAAATATGCTACAAGTGGCCAGGTACCGTGAAATAGCTATGGGTTTGGCTAGCCTTTTGTGTCCTATGTAGCCTAGCCCAATTGAGAATAAGAACAGGCGTGATGTATGTACTAAAATGCGAGGGTTCAATTTTACACACGTTCGTACAAGATGATTGATGATTTTACATATTATTGTGATAATAGTTCTGTGGGAAAGAGATCTTTCCCAGGCAGATGATATGCCTGGGGACCGAAGTCCACAGAGAAAAAGTTGGAAAAGAGAAAGTTGTATTTATGTACAGATGTAGTGAGAAACTATTTTCCTTCGTAATTTTTCGGAAAAGTTCGTATTTATCGTACTCTCTCAAATAGCTTCAGTACCCATCTTAAAGCCGTAGGGGTAAGTCGCATCAGCAGACCAATATATATATATATAGAGTGGATAATACGCAATCCAAATATTCGTTATAGTATCATTATTTTCAAATTACTTATAAAAACGATGTATAACCATGCTAAAACCTCGAAAACGGTTAAAAACTATTCCAAGAAAATTATATTTAATATTAACCTGTATCATATCGGAAAATAGCATATTCAAAAATAGCAACAACTCAGAGTATTCTAGTAAAGTTTTATTTTGTTGTCCTTTTAATTAATGTTTTAAAGTGGAGATAATGTTTGGTTTACCTACTAGTGACAATAAAACTGAGTTGATATTTTCAAAGTTACAGGAAGTGGTTGTAACATCTCTATATTATACACTCACATTATTCATTTTGACATTTGACACTAAACAATAAAGTTCCTTATTAATGGATATGAGAATGTCACTGATTTAATACGATCATTCATTGACAGTTCGGATGTCATCGTATTCCGATAAAGATCCGAGTTTTCCCGAAGGAAAATAGTTTCTCACTACATCTGTAATTGATCATCAAAACTTCGTTAGCGCGAAGAACACTTTGACAATTGATGACGTTTGAAGAAGTTCTATTACTGAATAATAGGTGGCGCTAAGGTCGCTACAGTTCATAGAGGATAGAACCTATAGAGAAACAATGTTCGCAACCCCGGTCCGCAAATGTTTGTTTATTTCAATATACTAACGTGTAGTGTCACTGTCACAGAAACTGTATGGAGCCAACAACAGATCTGCGTGCAACTCCTCATATTTCTAGATGTAAATTAATATACTTGCGTAATGACGTATTGTTCCATTCGTTGGTGTGGTAAAAACGGCAAAAATTCAAATTTGAAAACAGACGGTGTTACATTTAACCGGTAATTAACAGTAAACATGCATTTTTCAATTTATATTCATTTTAGTGCAGCTCAAGTTAACTGGTCATTCAAAATGACACATAATTATGCATCTCACTTTCACCTAGGTGTCATCCCATTACTTCATCTCATTCTGTCAATACACAGTGTAACTAGAGTTGCGCTGTTAATAATCAAATGATGTATCGATATTTATAAGTATTTCGTATTTTACGGTGCCGAATTAAATAAATGTTAACATAACATAAAATCACGCCTTTGTTCCCAAATGGGGTAGGCAAAACACACGAAACGTGAAATAGACATATCCATGATTATGACTATTTCATGCTTCGCAGCCACTTTTAGCATCATTTTGGGCCAATCAATCAATCAAATCAATTTTCGAGGTTCGTGTTGAGGGGCCGAAGTCTTCCACTGCTAACAATTACAGTCCAGTGTCCCCGCGGGTTTTATTTAGAAAAAAACTGCTTTTTTGTATTTTTCAATAACAATCATTTTTGTAAAGTTTTGATTGTATTCACTTAAATTAAATTAGCTGTAATCCGCTGTGATTGAAAGTAGGTTTATTTTAGATTCATTTAACGAAACAGTTCACTGTTTACAGTAAATAACCTTGATAAAAAATTTCGTATTTTTTAATTTTTTGTCAGTTTTATTTTATTATATCGGTCCAGATTAGCATTTTTTTTTTCAATAAACCAAAAGATGACATTTGTAAAGAATTAAATTTGTTGGTAAATTTTATAATCTTTTATTTTAAAAGTGGTTTACATTTCATTTATAATTGTACAAGAGCGATATTAATATTGAACGATGAGTGCGAAGACAGAGAGGTGAGCTTGTTTTAAAAATTGCGTTCCAGGACAATTAGTAAAAAATTACTATTATCGATATCGATATTATCGATACATTTGTAAACTTGCCCAACTCTAGTGTGGCGCGCGATCTTGGGCCGGCCAATAAGAGCACAGCGAGGTCTTCAATTGTTTTGCGGAATAATTTCCGAACAACCAAGATGACATTAGTACTCTATAGGTTATATCCTCAATGCTACAGTTCTATACGATTGTTACAGAAGTGGCAAGCTGCCGGTCGGCGTCGCGCATCCGGTCCATAGAGTGCCTCACCAGCATCCTCTACACTTGCAACTCGCCGCTGTCCTCTACCACGGACTCTGCTGGCGACTACAGCTGCTATAAGCCGACTTGCTGCCCAGCGGGGTGGGACGACGAGGACTTGCTGTTTTAACTTCACCTTCCACACTTTGGTCCTGTTATTTGTACGGCCAGATTTTCTTTGTCTATTGCCGGGTTTGTCGAAAGTCTGATAATGTGCGTTTTGCTGTATGTGCAACTCAAAAAGCCCAAACAGACGACCAACCGCTGAACACACGTTCGAATTTGGTTTGGAGCCAACCAAGTTCGTGGTTCGGACCAAACCAAATTTGGTCGTCTGTTAATGCTTAAAGAATACATTCATACATTACGCCTGTTCTTTTTCCCGCTTCATTACACATGTTGACATTGACAAGTTCTCATTTTATTAAAGTTAATCGTTATAATTTTTATCTTAACGTAATTAATTAGTTTTATTGTTAATTATACTCACTGTTAAGATTTTTAACTAAAACAAATGAAATATATTTAATAATATTGTTTTATTTGTAATTTAAATTCCAAATAATAAATATGAAAACCGAATTCACAACACCCAACCGTTGTCCAGCCGCTCTTCCATGGGCTTCGTGAAGTGTTGGCATCTTCGAAACTTTTCCAATATTTCACCCTATGAAAGAGAGAAAACAAAAATTATATCATATTATTGCAGATCCATAGGATGTTAGTAACAATTTTGACTAACTACATATTTATTTGGGAAAGACTCCAATAGAGAGATGTCTGTTGAGACAGATCTTATACACGGGGATCGAAGTCTAGAGAAAGCTGGAAGTTGTATTCATGCAAATGATCTTCGAAACTTTGACAGCGCGATGTAGAACACTTTGACAGTTGATGACGTTTGAGGAAGAAGTTCTACTACTGTACGATAGGTGGCGCTAGGGCCACTAGAACTGTATGTTAGTATGTACAAATTATAAATAGCAACAAACAAGACAAGGAAGTCTAAAAGGTATCTATTGGTAATATCTATAGGTCTGTTTGGGTTATTATTTCTGTTATTTATGTTTGTCTTGTTTGTTGTTATTTATTATTACTTCCTTCACCACTAATGACAAAGTAATAGTAAGTTGCCATCATTGCTAAAATCTGTAATATTTATCATTTTATCAAGGACAGTGATCCTATCCTATTCATAAAAACTGCAGGGGCTTTGGCGCCATCTATCGTCAAGTAAAAAAACTTACTGTCGCTTAGCCGCCTAGCACAACCTTTGAACACCTGTGACTACACTGCCGAGCCACGCTCGTAATGACAAAGCTGTTTTAAGTCAATTTTGCAAATACATATGCGCAATTTAGTACTTTCTATCAATTTAGGTTTCATAACGTATGGTAAATTCACGCATCGCTTTTACTTTAGGTTTAGGTTTAGGTTGGCTGTAAGAGATCCCTTAAGGGATAAGTCCGCCTTTGTACTTCGCCATTTCATTTGTATATAATTTTGTTTTTTGTATTTTGTTTTTTTCCTTTTGTACAATAAAGTGTTTACTTACTTACTTTATCTCTTTAAAATCGTGCCAAGTTTGATACCCTTTAGTTAATCTTGTGGCACCCAGATAATATTGGCATTTCACTACAAACCGCAGCATGGATAAAAAAATACGTCAAACTAATACTCACAGGTCCAGTCTTGTGGATGCACTCGCTGTAATATGTGACTGCACTGGATCCAGTTCCGTACAAGGGATATTTTAAATGCATCTGAAAAGTAAAACGACTCATTTCATTAGCGATTATTAAGGCTGTTATTTAGTAACACTACCGCCATCTATTATTGAGTAGATTAATTTCTAATATCGTTAAATCAGCGTGGCAATTGCTGCCAGTCTTCTGGAATTACTGCCCCCGAGCGGTGATTTGGACCAATTATTTTGTTTAGGTATAGTAAATAAATTGTATTTTTATATTGTTATAGCTAATTATTTTATACATCACTTAAATAATAAAAAAAGCCGATGCCCAAGTAAATGCCGTTGGTCGTAATAAATTTGTAAATGAGAAATAAATAAAATAAAACTTTGTAGCTAGTGTCCATTAGATCTTACATCTTTGTTAGCAGTTATTTCCAAATTGCGCGGTTCGAATTCGTCTTTGACGTAATTAGCTTCGTATTCAGTGCAGTATTCCGTTACCGGCTGAGAGGAACCCAGCTCTTCAATCACTTCATCAAGCATCTGTTCCCAGAAGAAGTCCATAAGCATACGCTTGCGGATTCCTAAAACAAATGGCATCATGAACATGAATTATGAAATCCAAGAATTATTAGACCAGAAACCAAATTGTTTGAGATTTTTTGTAGCAACTTACCATCAGAATGTGGAGCTTTTTTCGGTATCTTGTACGATCGTCTCATCTCACTACCAATTTCTGGAGGGGGCCTCCCATCTTGTAGAATCCAAGGACGACTGAAGTTCTTTCCTTTCCCATACGCCGAGCGTTCTGGAGGTACCTTAGGGTACAACTTGATTCGCTCTAGACCTTTGATTTTCACTGCGTCATCTTCGTGCTCTGGTTCAGGGATATCAGCTTGTGCCTCAGCATCCATGCTAGTTGGTTCAGGAATGTTCATGATTTAAAGTATAAATTGCTTTTAAATTACCTCAAAATTATTAAATCGATTTTATAGTGATTTTGTCGCTCAGTTACTATGGTTACATCAACTTCTTTATTTTTTAAAGCAACAACTAAACGCAACATTTCAGAATTTGTATTTTATCTGTGCTGTCAAAATTGGTTGTCAATAATGTCAATTCAATTGTCATTTTTGTAGATTTGTCAAAATCAGTCCGATCAATTCATATCGTAATGGATTGTTCTATAGCTCGTAAACAAGATTTGCCCCCTCCGGGGGGCTACAGGCCCATCCCTTACAAAAGGATCCCGGCTAAGCAATATTTTAGCGGTAAGCTTTCATAATTTACAAATTTGTTGACCAAACTTATTATGTAACTTTGTATAGGTTAGGATCAGTTTGTTATTTTCATCAAAATAATGAATTTCGCCCAAGTGTACTGCCCAATTTTCATACGTACAGAAACTAAAGTACTGTGTCAATTCTTGTAACAAAATAACGGCATATGAATGTCTGCCAACTCAATACCAGGAGAAAGAACACCTACCAAAATTTCTTACAATCTGTCTCCTCTTTGGTTTTCTAATGTAAATACTCTGATAATCATAATACAGACTCTAACAAACATATACATACGGGATCTAACAAGATAAACAGTGACAATATTAGAGAAAAAGTTGTTCCTAAAGTAAGGATTATTAGAAACAAAATGTATGGGCCAGCTCTTGCAACACAGCTCTAGATGATGATGCTCTTAGCCAGGTACACACTTTTAGTAAATGACTCAAACACTATTATAGATAATTTTTTTACAGTAGCATACTAATTGTAAAGTTATTCCATTCCAGGGTATGCTATGTTTGCGGGCTTCATCGGAATGACCACGGGAGCTTTGTACCTGCACTACCTCAACTACAGGCAGATCAAGAAGCACGAGATTGAGATGCGTTCCGCCAAGATGGCTATCTACCCGATGCTGTTGGCCGAACGTGACAGGGAATTTCTGAAGCAGCTGCGCAGGAATCGGGATGCGGAGACTGAGCTGATGAAGGATGTGCCTGGATGGGAAGTAAGTGTAGAACTATGGTACTTCTAATTATCACATTCAGAATCAAGGACCCGGCTCCCGGGTTCAAAACATTCGCGAGATACCGAGAACCCGGTAGCCGGGTTCATTTTGTACTAGTTATAGACTACTTGGTTCCGCGGAGATGTTTTGATTATAGGCTTGTTTGTGAATGTGTTAAATAAAAATTTATATTGTAAGAGGCAACAAAGGAAGCATTTGGTATGCTATGGGCTAGCAACCTGTAATTTTTGTGTCATATTCCTACTCAAGAGTCTCAAGACCAAATCACTAAAAGCGTCCTAAACAATAACTAATTGTCAAGAATTTTTATTTCCTTCAGGTATACAGAGGCATGGACATGATGTTATGTTATTGACTATTGTGTAATGTAATGGTTAAGGGCCTGTATTGTTCAAAATAAGATTCCAACTGAAGAGCAAAAAGCTATCTAAAATTTTGAATAGACAAATGTTATGTTATGAAGGGTTAACAAGTTTGACGCCGGTGACACAACATCTGTGATCAAAAAAGTCTTACTCCTATGCCAGTGACACATATTTGTGACCATGTTATTCGTACTCTTTGCCACAATAATTTCGCCCAGCGTAGCTTAACACAGCACAGTGAAACGCTGCCGGACGCGAACATGTTAAAATATCAAGGAAAGATAAAACTTCAGATCCATAAATGTTTATAAGTTCATCCATACTGTGTAGTCGGATTGACAATTAACTTTTTTATTGTTATTTTGTCCTGCAAGTCAGGAAAAAACTGTGATAAGTTGCTTAGGAAATCTAGGTCTTGTTTTATGCTCAAGATATGTGTTTTAAAAAGTGTTAAACTATAAAAAAACTTTGAATTACTGTGAACTGTAATGCAACTTTGAATTAGTGTGTGTATAAAAGTGAGATGCGGAAGGGGCGAAGCGCGTGGCCAGCACGCCGCACGATTGGTTTGTTGACTATACTAAATGCGCAAAAATATCCCCTCCTCTAGTCACCCAGATCTTTTTAGGGTTCCATACCCAATGGGTAAAAACAGAACCCTATTACTGAGACTTCGCTGTCTGTCTGTCCGTCTGTCACCAGGCTGTATCTCACGAACCGTGACAGATAGAGAGTTGAAATTTTCACAGATGATGTATTTCTGTTGCCTCGATAACTACTAAAATCAAAATAATAATAATAATTAAGGGGGGCCATAGAAAAAAACGTATTTTTTTTTGCTGTTTTTGGTACGGAACCCTTCGTGCGTGAGTCCGACTCGCACTTGGCCGTTTTTTTTACTTGCGTCGACTTGTATAGCTTAATCGGTCAGACTATGAAACACCTACTATACTAATAAGCCATTTTCTCCCTTTCAGGTCGGCACATACTACGGTGAGAAGGTATACAAGCTTCTCCCCAACGACACCCTTGTGGAGCCGATCTTCCACGAATACTACGCCCACACAGACCCCAAAGATTGGTACAAACGTACTTACATCAAACTGATGTCCTAAACTCCTGTACAACGGTAAACCCATGATGCTTTTCAATCACAATTATATTACAAATTTGTACATTTCCATAGGTTACAGACTATGTACTTATGGCCAAACATACCCATTGTGAAATAGAGAGATATGAATTTGTTGTAGTCAAAAAGTTGATGAATTTTGATGACATAAATGTGGTTGAAATGCTTCGTGATCTCACCCATATCCCAAGACGTTTGGCTTTTGGATATCAATGACATAGAACTTATGCTGTGAAATACAAGATTGCAAAAGTGCTGTGAGTGTGAGACAGAAGGATCATTTTGATCACCATTGCTTTGCTTAATCATAAATTGCTGTACTTGTTACTAGAATATGGTTGGTAAAGCAAAACCTTACATTTTGGGACAGTTTCGTGACGTGTCATTGACGTCTAAAAGATGTTACCGGTTCATTGCAACCAAATATCATAATACCCTATAACC
>BHDV01043730.1:165610-202656 GCA_005406045.1 Adoxophyes honmai | reverse complement strand
TTATTGGCCGTACAATACGGGACGCGCATTAACTACACCCACACTGACACTGACACTGTGTTATGTGACAGTGACAGTTGATGTACGGAACGGAACGTTTTGCGGCTTGCGGCGCGGCGCGGTGCGGATTTTGAGTTCGGTTTCGTTCGGTGCGGTGCGGGTTTACGCCAAGCTTTCGAGCACGTGTTATATTAAACTGAGCGCGTTACGTGGATATTCACCATAGTTAAAAAAGTTTTATTGAAGTGATAGTGAAATTAGAGGACCGGAGCTAACATTTTAATCAATAATGGGACGCAAAGCAAAGTTCGACGAGACAAAAAAGGTGAAGAAAGGGCCTGGCAGAAAGGCAAGGAAGCAACCTGATCCCGTTTTCAGGAAAGAGTTGTGTAAGTATTCGCATTTTATTTCCTTCATCTTATTAAAAAACTCTAGTACACTCTACTACCACGTTTGTACTTCATAACCTAAAATTATTTATAAACATTTTTTTCATTGAATAGGTTGTTTTATTATATTTGGGCTAGGAGCTTCGTGTAAGCACTTGTCTTTTGCCACGTAAGTTAGTCCTGAAGCGAAAATAAGCTCTTCGTTTTAGTTTTTATTCAGATCTGCTTCTCAACATGAGGACTATAAAGCATTCTACACATGAAATAACTGTGAGTCTGAGTATGAAGATTAGGTGACCACGGAACTGAATACGATATTAAAAACATGAGGTGTCATTTCTATTCCACCATACCAGAGATAAGTTAACTTAAATTTTATTGACAAAGCCAACTATTTACATGCTTTCTTCTGAAATACTGTACTTTACTAGATGGTTCTGTATAATTAGCGAGGTCTATGTTTCAAAGTAAAAATATGAAAGAAGAATGATTGATTATGATTATATAGAAGTATGAGATTGCTATTCCAGCAACATCAAGTGGTCGGCAATACTTGGTAAAAATTTAAGTGGTAGAGTTAGTTCCTGATCTTACCTCCACCACTTATAATCTTGCGAAGTTTATTGCTGACACTATACCTGTTATTATGGAGATTATCAGTCCTTATAATTACTAGTCTGTTTATATTGTGTAAGCATGTGATCAGTCTCTTCTTCATGCCATAAACAAATGCCCAGTGGTTGATTAGATTGGAAAGAATTTTGTGGTTGTTAAGCAATATCTAATTATATATTTCGACTGAAGCTTTAAACAGCAGGTTACTGAATCAATGCCAAGATGCCTGGTGTCAAGATGAGGTGAACCTTGTAAAAAAAAGAAAATTATCTCAAACTGTCCTTAATGCGAACTTAATCAAATATTTCAGTGGAAGATGAAAATGAAACAAAGAAAATGAGTCACAGACAAAAACAGCGGGCAGCTCGGAGAGCCAAGAAGAAAGCAGAGTTAGCAGAAAAGAGGAAAGCCCTAAAGCAGGCCAAGAAGAATGTTGCCAAGCAAACAGAAATAAAAGTTGTGGAGGAAGATAACTCAGATGATTCAGGAGATGAAGATGTACAAGGTAAGTTGTACAGTCCTTGGCATTGGCGTTGGCAAAATTTTGGAATAGTGGGGGTAAGTTTGCGCATCACTCTTCCATGGAAAAAGCAATGCACAAACTTAACATCACTAAGTTAGGTTTCAACAACTGTATTAACTTCCAATATTTTTGTTTCAAATTCCAAATTAAATATTTAAAATATTTTTTTAATCAGATTCAGATCCTTATCCCAAAAAAAAAAATCAAAATTAATTTTCCTTTTCCCCTTGGTCTTTATTAAAGGTAAAAAAATGTAGTAAAGGTATTTTGCTCTTATAACTTTGGCAACACATAATAGGTGATTTTTTATAGAGGTTCGCACAAAATTATGGGTGTAAGTAAATTCTAGTGAATTATAAAGACATCCAGAAATAAATTTCACAATTTATTTTCTAGGTTTCACTGATGACAACAAAGAATGGTTGAAGCCTAAGAAAGTAGCTAAGGCAGCAGCCAAGCCTGCAGTCAAACAAGCAGGCAAGCAAGTGGTCAAGCCAAATATCAAAGCAAAAGGCAAGCCTAAGAATGAAGATTCAGACAGTGGTCATGATGAAGGATCTGATGAAGAAAATTCTGATCAAGATTCAGAAGAAGGTTCAGAACAAGAAGGCTCAGAGCAAGAGGGCTCAGAGGGGTCTGATGTTCCTGACAGTGATGAAGAGGAGAAGCCGAAAGCTGGTGAAAAATATAAGGTATTTTATTATTGGTCAACACTGTCTATCAAATGGTTTTTTTTTTGGAAATTTGCACAAAAAAAGTTGGTTTGAATTTCTTTCTTATTGTTAAACTTTGTATAGAACAACATCACAGGAATCTTTTTTTTACTTAAGAACATTAAAATCCCTGAAAGACAATGCTATCATAAATTTGGAGACCCAACCTTAGGCATGCGAAATTTAAAGAATAAACTTTTTTCCACCATTAACAGTGAATTTCATCCTACAGGTGGGAAAATTAGATGACTTATTTGCTGATTCTGATCAAGAAAATGGTGAAGTTGACTCTGAGGATGAAAGTGCGGATACATCGTCAAAATTACAGTACAATTCAGATTCCAGTGAAGAGAAAAGTGATGATGATGGAGACGATGATGATGACATGTTACCTATTGAAAAGGCTAACATCAAGTTGAAGAAACGACAAAAACAAGACAAGAAACTCGCAGATGAGGAAATGCAACTGAACATTGCTAAACAGGATGTCTTTGCCTTCCCAACTGAGGAAGAATTACAAAACCCATCCAATCTACAAGATGTACTTCAGAGAATCAAGGATGTTGTTAATGTTCTAGGTGATTTTAGTCGCCTTAAAGATGGGGAAAGATCTAGATGTGAATACACAGATCTTCTGCTCAAAGACCTGTGCATGTATTACAGTTACAATGAGTTTCTCATGGAAATATTGATGCAAATATTCCCTGTACAAGAGTTAGTTGAATTTTTGGAAGCCAGTGAAGTGGCGCGCCCAGTTACTATCAGAACTAACAGTTTGAAGACTAGAAGAAGGGATTTAGCTCAGGCCTTGATTAATAGAGGAGTGAACTTAGATCCTGTTGGAAAATGGAGCAAAGTTGGCCTTGTTGTGTACAGTTCTACTGTCCCAATTGGTGCCACACCTGAATATTTAGCAGGCCATTATATTTTACAAGGTGCATCAAGTTATCTGCCTGTAATGGCATTAGCTCCACAGGAAAAGGAAAGGATTTTGGATATGTGTGCAGCCCCTGGTGGTAAAGCGTCGCATATAGCAGCTATCATGAAAAATACCGGAGCGTTATTCGCAAACGACGCCAACAAAGACAGAACGAAAGCCATTGTTGGTAATTTCCATAGGCTAGGAGTCGTAAATGCTGTTATTTGCAATTACGACGGTCGTCAGTTCCCTGAAGTCATCAAAGGCTTTGATAGAGTCCTCTTGGATGCTCCTTGTACTGGTACAGGTGTTATTGCCAAAGATCCGAGTGTGAAGACAACGAAAGACCAGAAGGACATACAGAGGTGCTTTAATTTGCAAAGACAGTTGTTATTAGCTGCTATTGACTGTTGTAACGCGAAGTCCAGCACTGGTGGCTATATTGTTTACTCAACATGCTCTATATTGCCAGAAGAAAATGAATGGGTAGTCAACTATGCATTGAAGAGGCGAAATGTGAAACTTGTGCCTACTGGCTTAGATTTTGGCACTGAAGGTTTTGTCAAATACAGGCATCACAGGTTCCATCCTTCACTGAAATTGACTAGAAGGTTCTATCCTCACACTCATAATATGGATGGATTCTTTGTGGCCAAGCTCAAGAAATTCTCAAATGTCATTGTAAGTGTACTAATGCTATCTCTTGTTCTATTTTTCCTTTGGTTTTTAAATATTTGATGATATTTTGATACATATAATTATGGGTTGTAGTCATAATTAAATTAACTATTTTTCAGCCTGAACCATTCAAAGATGACGATGATGAGGAAGGTAAAGAATCCAGTGAAAATCAAGAACAGACTCAAGATAATGCCAACTCTAGTGATGAAGTTCCCAAAGCTGCTGGTACGAAAAGGCCAGCTCCCAAAGCCAGTGCTACTGAGCCTAAAGCTAAGAAAAACAAGACGACTAAGGTTGATGATGCCAAGCCAAGGTAAGGAACAATATGTATAAGCTATTTAAAAATAAGAGCTTGTTTTTTTTTTTCAATTTATCACTTTATTAGAAAGGTATAAATCTAATCATGTGCAGGCAAAGTCTCTGACAGAGGGTAGTGTTACATAAATCATAAAACTAAGTATACTTTTGTCTATTTCCAGCCCTCAAGCAAATGCTGCAACAGTGCAACCTAATAGCAAAAATAAGAAGAAGAATAAAAAAAAGAAAAATAAGAATAAACCAGCAGCAGAAAATCAAGACGATTCTGCTAAAAACGGAACCGCAACAAGTGAACAAGTCAAGCAGAAAGCTAATACGAATAATGAAGGCCAAAAGCAGAAGAAAAAGAAAAATAAGAAGAACAAACCCAATGTCAGTGAAACCTCAGTCACCGCCAATGATACTCGGCCGCCACAGAAGGCTGCGAAAACGCCTAAAACCGAAGCCGCACCTGTAAAACCTGCTGACAATAAGACTGCCCCACAAACACCTAGTCCTAACAAGAAGAAAAATAGAAAGAGAAACAAAAATAAAAACAAAAACTCCCCAGCGAATCCACAACAGCCAGTAGCAATAAATAAGAATGAAAATAAGGTTACAGAATCCATTGAAGTAGCGGCAGCGAAAAAACTGAAAAATGCGATGAAGAAAAATAACAAGAAGCAAATTGGACAGCTGAAAACGAAAGGCGCGCCGGAAAATAAGCCCCAAGCACAGGGAGTAGGTAAAAAAAATAAAAAGAACTTTAAAAAGGGTAAGGCTAAGTGAAAGTGACTAGCATTTACGTAAATCATAATTTGTTATTGTAATTTTAACAAATATAAATATTTAATTTTACTGTGTGCGTTCTTAATTTTACAATACTTAATTCAAAACATGTTTCGGACCAATTTGTAACCCATCATCTCATCATCATCATCCAGATGATGGGTCACGAATTGGCCCGAAACGTATTGAGCTAATCTCGATATAAAAACTTGAGTAGATTTGTTATATTTCACTATTACCCTTAGATGGGTGGGGGCGCTATGGAAATCTCATCGCCCAGGGCGCTGGTATATAGTGTTAAAACCGGCACTGCTAATTCAAAATTTAGTTGGGAATGCAGGACAGTGGTCTTTGAACTTACAAGTACACGATTCCTCCATTTCGCCACACTTGACGATCGATTGTTATCTGCATTTATGCACTGTCTGTCGGCAGATGTCATCCTTCCATCGTCTTGGAAGTTTCTCTAGTTTCTACGAATGTTGGCACCAGGTCATCATAGTGCTTAGACTAGTCCAATGACTGCAATTTGTACTTCCTATCCCTTGATTGTTTTTGCTAATGTTTTCCACTATTTTTAGGATTTTCGTGACTTGTCTGATCTACTAGCAATTATACTCTCCGTCTCCGTAGCTCTCTGTTCGAACCAATTTTCTTACCAGAATTCCGTGTGAATGTGGTAGTTTCCCTTCTGAAGGTGAAGACGGTCTATCTAGATACTTTGGTTGAAGAGTAGGTTTTAGATGTCGAGTACTTTTTGGACCGAAGAACTGATTTATTTGCACCAAATGGCACCGATGACCACCTTACACACCGCGGGACATAAGTAAGTACATAGGTAGGGAATGTTACTGTCGATACATTTGCATTTCAAAACATGCTATTACTTAAAAATAGCAGAGTTTTTACGCCTTGCCATTTGAATATTCATTCAGAACCCTAAAATACAAAGAGCCGTATTTAAGCTTGGCAGGTAGCTTGCCCGTGTGATGTCGGATTTAGAATAAAACCTCTGTAAGTATTTCTTCCGTGTATGTCGTAAGAGGCGGCTAAGGCTAAGGTATGCTTTAGGCGACAGGCTAGCAACCCATCTCTATTATTATCTCTTCCATCAATGTTTTAACCTAAATTCATGCTAAAAGTGGCTGCAAAGCGTGAAACAGACATGGTTTTAACTTAGTAACGTTTCTCGAGATTTTCCTATATCATTCGGAGCATAACCGTGATGTACCTACCTGGCTACCTATGTAGGTAGGGTACGCAGACGCGTTTAGTTTTAAAGCCATAAATTATCCACTTACCTACATATTAACTACTAGGTATCCCTTATCGACTGGTTCCCTATTAATATTAATTATTACCTAGGTACTCACAGCTTATTAGCGTTTAATCCTGATTTAAAAGTGAAAAGTATCTGTCGTCTCTTTCTTTCACAGTTGGTTAGTGGGGGACTTTTTTCTTATGTCGAGGACAAAAATTAGTGGGCTACTACAGCTGTAGGCTTATTACCTAAAACTCTTTGGTCTTGTGAGTCTTGTCCCTTTCTCCAAAACGGTTTAATATCTCACAAGAAGGGGATAACCATGGGATAACGAATACAAAATATGTATAAGGCAATCCCGGGGTGTTAGTCCGCACCCCTTGTAGGTTGTAGGGTCGATCTTTGTTATGTTGCGTGTGATAATAATATATAGTTCAGGAATTGTTGTTATTATCAAAATGGCAACAGTTGCAGTCCGGACCAAAAAGGGTATAAGTTAAGCGAGGGCGCCACGTTCTTTGCAAAGATTTTAAGAGTTTTTTTTAAGTGATTCAATTATCTATGTTGAAAATTTTACGGATAAATCACGTTTATTAAATCGAGTTTAGCTCGACATGTTTCGAGCTAATTCGTAGCCCTTCATCTAGGAGCCGCGGCGGCTGCTGCTGCCAAACGCGCACTGCGCGCCACCGCTCTCTTCGCGCGGTAGTCTCACGGTAGTTTAATGTTCAATTCAATTATCTATTTGAAAATGCCAACCATAATGAGTATACGTTTGTAGCGCCCTAGTGCTACCTATCGTGGAAAAGCTGAACTAAACAATCGTGCCAACGAAGTTTCGAAGACCGGTTGCATAAATTAAATACAACTTCCAACTTTCTCTCTGTGGACTTCGGTCCCTATGCATGCATAAGATCTGCCTGGAGAGAGACCTCTCTGTTAAAGACTTTCCCACATATTCCCGTAGATTTAACACATTCACGACCAAGCCTAAAATCAAAACATCTGCGCGGAACTGAGTAGTCTATAACTAGTACAAAATAAACCCGGCTACCGGGTTCTCGGTATCTCGCGAATACTGTTTTAAACTTTCGTGATTTTCACACATATTTATGTTTACGCGGGACTTAATCACGGTATTTTTTAATTACCTCTCGACGTTTCGGCCGCGTTACAGCGACCGTGGTCACGAGTTGACACCTCGTTGACAACTCGTGACCACGGTCGTTGTAACGCGGCCGAAACGTCGAGAGGTAATTAAAAAATACCGCGATTAAGTCCCGCGTAAACATAAATATCTCGCGAATGTTTTGAAGAACCCGGGAGTCGGGTCCTTGGTTCTAAATGTGTTAACTGAAAAATAATACGGTTGCGGCTATAGATACTCAGTAAGGTAAGGTCCCTGTGCTCGACACTGACCCAATACATGGCACTTGCAACTTTATCTCATAGTAAGACAGGTACCTATCAGATGGGTGTCATCTACTGGGCATTGAGGCGTCGAGCATTGGTACATTTACCTTACTTATATTCTCTTCTACTATTGTACCTGCCTCCTCAAAACCTAAAAAACATTATGCTAGAAGTGGCCACGGAACGTGAAATAGTCATCGTTTTGTCTACGTAGCGTTTTGTGTGCTATGCCTACCCCGTTAGGGAATACAGGGGCAATTGTATGTATGTATGTATGTATGTATGTATGTATATTTACTTGATGATCTGTCTTGTACTCTGGCACAATTAAAGCTCCAAACATAATGACTTTAGAAGAAGGGCGGCGCTTCCCGGTGACGTCGGGGTATCGGTTGTAATATTGGAAATCAAACGAAAGAGCGCGCATATAGCACGGGCCGGGAAATAAGCGTTTCGTTCCCATCACCATCACACCACTACGCCATGCCGCTCCGCTTCCGCGGTCAGTGCGGTCAGAGCTGTTAGTATCACGTATCCCTGATAGTACCTATGTCTTTAATCGATTGACTCATTAGGCATGATCACTACGACTAGTGTGTTCAAAACGATCATACAGTTGATAACGATTTTGTTTGCGAGTTATCGCAAAATTGTATGAAAACTGAGACAGCGCCGCCTGCCAAACGTTTGCACAACTGCCGCGGTCGACATGTCTCTATACGATTCCGTGTTAATTCGCAAACGATATCGATATCGAATCCATCATCATTTTGAATACACTAGTCGCTCAGCAATAGTGATGATGTGCAAATAATGCCACAGATTCGCCGTCCGCGAGTCCGACTCGTACTTGGCCGGTTTTTCCCATTTGACTCGACAAAGAGAAAATGCTAATTTATTAAGTAACACTGTCATTTTTATTTTCCGGTCGCTTTTTAAAGCACCCTTTAAAAGACACGGAAATGTTGTAGACAAGATTTCCACAATTCACAGCTCGGCTTTTCGTATGCTTGTTACATGTACTTTCATGTTGTAAGAGAGATCCTGTCACAGCAGTTTTTTTGAAGTAAGTAAATAAAGTCCCAAAAAGTTACGAGGTACTTATCAGAGTCGGTACGAGTATTCTACAATTACCACATGCTCTGTGCAACGATTTATGTTTAAATTAACTCGGAATTTTCAATACGAGTCTTCAAAAAGTAGCTATCTAATAAATTACGCCTTGACCTTTTTAGTGTTCAAGCGACTAAATAATACGGGTCATTACATTTTAGGCATTTCAGCTCCGAAGGACCAATTTTCACAACCTACTCACATCTATTCCTGATAAAATTTCATCAGCAGCTTAACATTCTACATAATTTGTTCGTATAATAACAACAAACATCACCACGAAATGTTAATTTTTAATTTAAATTTGTGAACGCACTTAACTGGCTAGAAATACGAACAAAACAAATTTCAGGATCAAATCAACTTGCTAATCATTCAATTTCTGCGCTACACCTGCCAAATTCACACAACCAAACCTCTAGGACACTAGAAAGGTATACACGTAGGTACTTATATGTATATTTTTACCGTTGAGTAATTAAAAATCTCCTTTTTTATGGGTTTTCACCTGTTACTGTTAAATAAAACGGATGACTGTATGTCGAGATTAGTTCGACATGTTTCTGGTCAATTTATCATGTGGCGCGTTGTTCTGATGGGCCACGAATTAGCCCGAAACATGTCGAGCTAATCTCGATATAAAGACGTGAGTGTATCCGTTTTATTTAACTATGAATGAGCTCACGTTATTAGTTACATGTTTAAAATGGCTTAACCCTTGTTAATTTGACATGGAGCATCTGCCAATGCCGATGTAGAGACGTAACATACCTACGTGAGGAGATTGTTCGGTTTATAAAAGTCGTGTTAATGAAATTCATAACGCCTAATAGAGCTAAATTTTAAGCCTTTTTAGAAATTGTTTCCGAAATTTAATTAAATTTTGTGAACCAAAAGTTACTCGTTGCTTCGTGACGTGATCTACGCGAACGTATCTACGAGCCTGCTCGATACTGTAGCAAAAGGGTGCCATAATCTCACTGTCTTTCGGGTGAAAACTCCAGGTAGAGCCATTAAAGGATAAAGATATCTTCGCTGGAACCACGGCCGCGTAATGTAGTGTTGAAAATAGATGAATTACAACGCTATAAAAACATTTCCCACGAGCGCCGATGTGCGGGATGAACGATCCGCGAATAAATCAAAAGGGCTGGAGCTGCAGTGTTGCCAGGAGTTTGCTTCGAGTTACCCTTTAAATTTTGGGGGGAAATTCTCTTAATGGCAAAAATTATTAGGAGCAAAGTAACGAAAGAATAGAGTGCACGCGTAGGTAATATTGTCAATATGTATTATGATAGCGATCTTTAACTGTGAATGATCTATGTAATAATAAGTATCTTCCACGTAGATATGTAGCGCGAGAATGTAATCAGGTAATATTCTAGTTTTTACTACCAATTTCTAATCTTAATTAAGTTAAATAAGTCCTAAGTTAATTAGAAAAAAACCACAAATACTCCACATCACCACAAAATACCTACAAGGAACTTGCCCATGGTAATTTCGTCAATCGAATAGGGCACCTTATAAATTATATTCATAAACTTCTTTCAATTGTAAAACTGAATACGCAGTCTTCATTGCTCCGAAATAGCCCAATTCGTCTGTATACACCGGGAGTCCTGTATCTGGCATCCCCAAGCTTCTCTGGGCTGGGCGGCGCTCGCTCCACCGCGGGCGGCCCGGCCCGGCGGCTTAATGAAAACCGCTCGCTCGCGCAGCCCCGCGCCTCCCCGCCCGCTCGGAGGCTGCCAGTATCCCGCGGACCGCGTACACGACGCCACACGTCCCGACAACAAAAAAAACCGCCACATCTATACCACTACCTGTACGTGTGTAAAATTAAACCTAAGCTAAATTAAAGTGATCGTTCCTACTCTACAATCAATTTGAGGACGTGTCCCATACATGAATAGTGCTTTTGTTTCACCGGACGCGCTGAAACCGAGGGAGGGGTAGGGCGGGACGCTTTGTTCAGGACGTACTACGCCCGTGCGGGAGGCTGTGGCGCGCATCCGCCATACCTATAACTGACGCCGGCCGGTATATATATGTATTCCACCACCTATAACTACACTATAATTACAGTTTACATTCCAAGAGGGATTTTACCGCGAATCTTGGATCACAACGGACGGAAGCGGGGCGCTGATTATGAAAAGTAGCAGTTTTGTTTACCCAAGTCACTGTTATCAAGATCACTGCTCGCTTTCTGTCTCGACAAACAATGAGAAAATTTTCTTGCTTACTATGACAATATACTGAGAAATGAGTTCCTTGCTTTGTAAGATTACTAGTTGTGGCCCGCGATTGCGTCTGCGTAGAATTCACTTATGTTATCCACCATAGCAAAGTAAATGACCAGTAAGGTGACCCCTGTCTGTTAAGAGCGATCGTACTACCCAGATTTCAACTTAAATTAGTTAAATATATTCCTGAAACTGATTTTTTGGGACGATAAGTAGTCTTTGTCGTTTCTCGGGACTTAAGCTACCTCTGCAGATAACATCGTCAAAATCGGTTCAGCAGTTGAATCGTGAAAAGTTAAACATACGAATAGACCAACTTTCACATTTAAATCTTACTAGCTGTTGCCTTCGACGCGGTCTCTGGGTGGAATTGGATTTTCGCAATACTTTAGAATTTATGTATTACTTCAGAATTTCAGCTTCCTGCATACTAAAATTGTGTAGAAGTAACAAATTATACAAGCTCACAGACTTTCGCCTTTGTAATATTAATAGAATGAGGTATTTGCAATATGTAGAGTCTATTTGGCATCCTATACGATTGACCAAATCAAATTATCATCGAAAATCTAACTGCATTTGCCTAAATTTAATAAAAAAATTACCCACTAATATGTTTTACGTGCCTTACCGAGTTTATCAAAGATTGCTCATGAGAACTCGCTTCTTCAGCGGAGACGTAATTATCATCATACTGACATAATATTAAACTTGATAAGTAACTGGTTTACACGGCGTAAGTGGCTGTATATCACACCGTGACACGCTAAACCTAGAAGCGAAGCGTAACCGTTCCGGACCGAATGGGGAGCCTACCTCGAGGGTTGCCAAAATAGAAAATAAAGGGCGCGAAAATGGGAAAAACGGAAAGGGCGCCGACCTGCTTCCCGGGTAAACCAAACAATATAATATTTTAAACTCTCGCGCTTTGTACACATTTTAAACTGATATGAAACACGGGTCTCAACGCGATATGATTATTTACCTTTATTACTCCGACGTTTCGACACGGGTTGCACCGGCCGTGGTCTCGGAGACTAATCATATCGCGTTGAGACCCGTGTTTCATATCAGTTTAAACCAAACAAGTCTCGTAATTATCGCTGTGGGGTAAGTAAAACAGAACATAAAGTTACGGGCAATAATCTGAGTGAACTTGATTCGCTGTAATGTTCAAAATGCTTCAGGCGGTTTTGAGTTCTCTTAAGCTAAGGTGAACGTCAGACTGCTCGATAGATAGGTAAGCATTCTATGTCAAAGGAATATGGGTTAAATTGGAACTAAGATATTTTTTCTTCATTCAAATTTAATTTTCATTTAAATGTAATTTATTTATCTATTTTGACTGAGTGGCCGGTGTTCGACTAAAACTTTACCATTTTTTTCATATCGTAAAGAGGCGACTAAGGAAAAAGTTTTAGATATACTTTAGGCGACAGACTAGCAACCACACCACAATATAGAGTTGTCAGTTACTCCAACCGGCTAGCACAGTAAGGAGCGAGTAGAGATTCTCGCGAGACAGTCTATACCTGTCACTGCTTAACTAGAGGCCTCAGAAAGTGACTGGTCATTGGCGTTCCTATGCTAAGCCCACTGAACGTGTCAAGATCATTCCTCCTTATTCTGTCGCGACTGCGACACCCATTTTTCAGCCATGATCAAATTAATCTAGTCGGATAATACAACACTTAAGCCTATATTCGCGATCCAACTCAATTTTTGAAGACAGCTGAGGAGAATTATGCAGAATCGCTAATAGAAAGAAACAGTAACGTAATGACATGATGATAAGAGTTGAATAATCGTCCAGTCTGTTGGTTTTTCTGCTTACTTTTTTTATTTCCGCGAAGAAAGTTTAGGTACGCGATGTGATATTTCTACTTCAATCTGTCTTTATATCAGCTAAAATTCTGCCAATTTTACAATACTTATGCTGCTTTAAATTTAGTTTGAAAAGTACTTAGAAGCGATAGCTCATGACCCTCTACGATAACCGGAAATATCTCAGTAACAACAGCTGACATAATTTGCACAATTGCTCACCTTCAACTGTTTTGAGTGTTGCATCTATAGACTTTGGAAACTGAAGCTAAACATATCAGCATATCACGCTTGTATTCATTGTTAAAGATACACATGAGACAAAAACATGACGATGTTAATAACAACATTCATTTGGTTTAAAAAGTAAACCAAAATACAGCAACCACTCCTTGACCTGATTGATAAGGTAGGAGCATAGAATTACTTAGGTAGCACGTTTAGCTTTCTTGTAGTTTCTATAAAATGTTTACATTGTAGGTAACCAAAATATTTACAAGGTGGGTAAATAAAATTTGATAGCTAGCAGATAAGTAGAGCAGTATCTCAGCATTCAATTTTAACTTAATTTAAAACGGATGACAACGCTAGGTATTCTAAGAATGGCAAGCATAGGCAGCTAAAAGGTTTATATAAAATCAGTTCAATTCAAACATTATTCGTGTCTATTCTCGTCTTTCTTTATACATAACACTAAAATGACTAAAATGACAGCTACAGTTTCTGACTGAGGTTCGTTTCTGTGTAATTCCGGCTTCCCTTGACTAGTTATCTCTGAAACATCACGCCTGTAACATAGTTTACGTTTAATTGAGCATAACTCGACCAAACAGGATTACTTCATTGCATTATGAGTTTATTTTACGGCCATTGTATGAGAATGTTCACATAAACACAATTTATTGACTTTCGTGTTCTTTTAACGTTATAGGAAGATACTAGATATAAATTGTAGAATCTACCTAGTTCAGTATACGGGTAACTAAACTCAAACTTTACGTTTTCTTTACAATATTCATTAATGGTAGCATTGGAATAAGTCACTTGCGACTGTTATAATCTGTCACATCAAAAAATACCTCTTTCTAATACACCTCTCCATATCTTCCGGGAATGTCATAAAAAACGAAAAGGAAATAGGTTTATGTATGTTTTAGGCGATAGGCTAGGAACCCGTCACTCTTGTACTTCTTTCATCTCAGTTTAAACCTATTATTATTTTTGTTAAATTATTAAACCGACACTTGTATTACGAATATTAATATTTAGATAACAGTAGCCCACAATAAACCTCAACCCTTTCTCATCCCGACTCTCCTCATCCATAACCCTACCCCTGTAATCCATACTGTTGCCATTTTATGGTAGTTTCCCGTAGGTACCTATGTACCTATGTCAAAAAATCGCGAGTATTTTGACCTCTACAAGGCCCTGCGCAGATTATTCGCGACGGACTTTTTAGTCTGTGAAAATAGAACCTATGGAATTAAATGCAGTGACGCACGACGCGCAAAAGTCCGGCGCACAATGCATACAATCCACGCAGACTATTTGTGCGCCGCAAACTCGATCGCACAAAAAGTCCGTCGTCTGCGCTGCACTCAATGCTGACCAATTCGCCCCGCGTCTTGCTTTCTCGGCGCACGCGCGCCCCGATTGCAATGCATCTTTATTGATAATTTATTTCGCGTGCCCATTAGTATTCACATCTGGGCAGATGCAATTTTGTCGCGTAACATGCTTTGTTTTCGAAACAATTGGTTCCTCGCGTTGGACCGCTTCCAGAAGATTGCGATTGTTAAATCCGCGGTTAAGGAAGTTTATGGCTTAGTTTCACTTTTGTTACTAAAATTTGTATTTTATACACACTAGTTGCCCGCGACCTTATCTGCAAATCAAATCAAATCAAATCAAATCAAATCAAATAATTTATTGTAAGATTATGAGTAATTACAAGAAGATGTTAATTTTTACATGGGTCATCATCTGCGTGTAATTTGCTCACTTCAATCCCGCGGGAACTATGTGTATTTGTCGGGGTAAATTAAAAAGCAAAATATATTTCAAAGGTTGGGATTATCCCTACTTGAATATAATAAACCGGAAAGTAACTCTGTATGTTACGTTTTCATGCTTCAGCTGTTTTAGTGTACAATACATTAATACAGTTATTAGTGCGTATAGTGTGTAGTGTGAACGATGACGTTTGGTCTGGACTGGATCAGGAGATAGTTTGACTCCCACAGAATAATATAAAAGGCTACTTTTTATCCAGAATAAATGCATGTCCACTGCATAGCGACAAATAAATTTGACACAGACGGATTACAGCTACTGGCAACATATACATAATATACAGGGTGTCCCAAAGTTATGGGACATGAAGGGGAAGTACCTTAAATATCGTAGATAGTGTATTTTGCTCAAAGAAGACTTTATCTTATTTTCAAAAGTTAGTAATTCTGCATTCATAGATTTTCTAAAAATTACTTGCTTCGTCTGGGAATCGAACCGACTAAAATGTCAAAAAAAAAACATCCTGTTTTTATGATGCCAATCGAAAGAATAGCTAAAAAATAATAAATCTGCTTAAGTAACATAGTATTTTTAAAGAAAGGAACAACGTGAAATTAATCACTTTAGTCAAATTTAAAACATACACGAAACTGTCGTAGTCAATTAATTGGGTATTTTTGTGTAAATTAAATTAATTAAATGCTCAAAATGTGATCCCTCTTGTCTTACACAAATTGCCAATCTTTTAATGAGTCTGCTGCCTGTTTATCTTCGGACCTTACCCCATCAGATTTTTTCTTTTGGGAATACGTATAAGATAATTAATATGCTATACAAAATGCGATACGAGAACGTGGGCGAGTTACAAACAGAATTGTGCCATATCACATCGAGTGTTCACCATAAAATTGTTAGAAAATCAACAGGCAGTGGACTCATTAAAAGATTAGCGATTTGCATCAGACAAGAGGGATCACATTTTGAGCTTTTAATTAATTAATTTACACAAAAATATCCTCTAAATTGACTACGACGGTTACAATGCTTGTTTTTGACTTGATTAAATTATTAATTTCACGTTGTTCCTTTCTTTTAAAATACTATGTTACTTAAGCAGAGTTATTATTTTTTAGCTATTCTTTCGATTGGCATCATAAAATCAGGATGATTTTTTTTTTGACATTTTAGTCGGTTCGATTCCCAGACGAAGCAAGTAATTTTTAGAAAATCTATGAATGCAGAATTACTAACTTTTGAAAATAAGATAAAGTCTTCTTTGAACAAAATACACTATCTACGATATTTAAGGTACTTCCCCTTCATGTCCCATAACTTTGGGACACCCTGTATAGTTGCTCTTATGAACCACGTCAGTTTATTTCACAAATCCCTTCCAATCACATAATCTTACAACAAAATGCTTTTACGAATAAGTGCAAAACTTTTCTGATGTGTTACGCTTCGAGCTGGAATGAATTGACTTTGCGTCAAAAATATTTCTAACAACGAATTTCACTAGACATTTTTCATACTTACGTTTCTGACAAATACTAAGTGCACTTTATTTCCCGTGATGGATGGCAGGATTATGCAATAGGCATTTGTAGTGGGTTAAAAACCATATCGTTCTAATTTGTTCGTTAGTTAGATTATGAAAAAAATATGAAACAGGTGTTTTTTGTTTATTAATTAAATAATTAAACATCATCAAACTTCCAAAGTAGGGCTGGGGGCTAGTGATGTCATGCCATGGTAAAAACTGTACTTCGTTGTGACATCACTTGATACTTCAGAGCACTGTATCTGTAGCAGTTTTCTAAATAAGAGAAAAAAAGGGTACAATATTTTTTGGTGTATAATATCTGCTAGACTAAATATTTCTTTTAAACATCTAACCAATCCCGTGTGGTGCCGGCTTGGAATAGCACCTCCCCCTTTCTTCCCGTGAGTGTCGTAAGAGTCGACTCTGGGAAAGGGTTAGTGCATTGTGGGCGATGGACTAGCAACCTGTCACTACAATATCACGTGTAACCATCTGGTAACCCTGAAATTGCTAAACGTGGCACTGGATTTTCGAATTCATGTGCTCTGCCTACCCCTCTTGGGAAGACAGGCGTGAGAATATGTATGTATATGTATATGTATCTGTCCAATTGCTTACAATCGACGAAGCTAATATTCTGCTACAATTCTTGACTTTGAGTTAAGGAATGTTTTTCTTTTGTTTCATTTTACTCTCGTCTCGAGGGCAACCTTGCATGAAGAAAGAAATAAATCCTTAAACACCTAAGTCGTTAACTTTCGGGAATTAAGGGGCATTGTTAAGAAAATGTTTCTTTCCTTAAAATTATGATTCAGGTTCAGCCTGTTTCTTTAATGTTGGAAAAGTTGAATGCTTTGTTTATTCTTTAAATCGTTGTTAATTTTAAATATGCTACATCTACTGGGGCTCATTGTAATTTTGAAAACTGTGCTTGTCTCAGTTTGTTTTTTGTCCTGCTTTTAATCATTATAGAGTAACATCTATCCATCCATTTATTCCGTGGGCTAGCAACCTGTCACTGCACTATCACGTTTAACCATCTGGATATCCTGAAATTGCTAGACGTGGCACTGAATTTTTGAATTCGCGTGCTCTGCCTACCCCTCTTGGGAATACAGGCGTGAAAATATGTATGTATGTATGTATGTCGTAAGAGGCTACTAAGGAAATAGTTTAAGGTTTATTTTAGGTGACAGATTAGCAACCAGCCACTATTCTACCTCCTAAAAACCTAAAAGAATTCTAGAAGTGGCCACGGTTTCGCATTTCGAGCGCTCTGCCTACCCCATTTAGTAATGCAGGCGTGATGTATGTGTTTTACTGTTTTACGACGTACGCTAGGCAAAAAACAGGAAACTCATCCAATATACTGTTTATGGACATGGGTTTTAACTACCCCTTATCTTTTTGAACATAAACCATGACTAGTTCACGCTGCGCAGCCATTTACAGCATAATTTCAGGTTTTAAAACTGATGAAAGAGATTAATGGTGATGGGTTGTTAGCCTGTCACCTAATGCATACCTGAACCTATTTCTTTCTTTATATATTTACATGTGTGGTGTCGATTTCGAATTACACCTCTCCATTTCTTCCATTTGTAAGAGGCGACTAAGAACATAGGATTGTATGTTGAAAATTTATCGGATAACTCACGTTTAATAAATCGAGTTTAGCTCGACATGTTTCGGACTAATTCGTAGCCCTTCATCTAGGAGCCGCGGCAGCTGCTCCTAACTTCGAAACTGAGTTTCGTCGAGCACGAGCAGTCGCGCGAAGAGAGCCGAGGCGCGCAGTTCGCGTTTGGCAGCAGCAGCTGCCGCGGCTCCTAGATGAAGGGCTACGAATTAGTCCGAAACATGTCGAGCTAAACTCGATTTATTAAACGTGAGTTATCCGATAATTTTTCAACATGAGTGAGTCTCGCGGTAGTTTAATGTTTAATATAGGATTGTATGCTTTAGACTTTAGATGATAGATGGCAGGCTGACCTGTCACTATTATATTATGTACCTCTTCCATCTGTTTTCAAACCTGAAATTCTGCTAGAAATGGCTTCGAAGCGTGAAATAGTCATGATTTTGTTTGTGTCACATTTCATGTGCTCTACCTTCCCCATTTTGAAATACAGGCGTGATTGTGTATATTTATGAAGATTCATAGTTAAAATCCCTTTCTCTTGCAGAACTTTGAAGCAATGTAGCTAAATGCAGACCAAGTGTAGCACAAATATAGAATCCGCATCCGACTTACGACTTAGCTAAGCTAAGAGATAGCCGCTAGTTAAATACGCAAGCAAACAATCCCGTTTTACTGTTCTGAATTTAGTTCAGTAAAATCGGATAAACAGGATAAAAACAAACACACTTAGATGAGTTAAAATGTGTAAGGTTTTGCCAGCAATTCAAATACCTACATTATATCAAACCTGTATTCTCAATTGGGGTAGGCAGAGCACACGAACGCTACATAGTCAAATTCATGACCATTTAACGTTACCTAGCCACTACCAGCATATTTAAAAGAGACCTAAACCTATTTCCATAGTGTCTTTTTCTACGACATCAACGAAAAAAAATGGATAGCCTCCAAATCCTGCCCTACACGTTATTAAAAGCAAAATCTAAGTCTACAATACAAGATTCTGTGTATTGTACTAAACACCCATGTTCCATTGGAATACAACATTTATTACAAACAATAAAGAAAAAAATAAGCCAAGTAAAATGTTGTTTATGTAAAATAATTTTGAAAACATGGATTTTCACGTAGCAATGGCATCCTAAGTTCGTAGAGGGCTCGTAGGCCGTAGACCGCTACGATCGTAGGCCGTAGCACCTGAAAAGCCTCCGTATACAGTAACATCGCCCTGCTTATCAAAAAAGCCTTATTTTTAGGAACCTCAGGCTTGTTGCGTTTACAAGAACATGGACGTGCTGGCTTTATTAGGTTCTATTGTTGCTTTCAGTCTTTTGTGAAAAAAGTGGGCCATCTCAAATGAACTTATTCGGTAAATGGATGTTAGCGGTAAGTGTTATTATTAGGTCTTTGTGCCTTTAATTCATTCGCTGAATAGTTCCAAATTTGCTTGCATTCTTTGCTGTCTAAAGAGGCAGTTACATTGAGTTATTTAACTAGTGCAGACGCCGCAATTCCAAGCCACGTCGGTCTACGAACGTCTTCTTTAACACTAGACTTTTTGCTGATCACCGTCGCCTAGATAGATTATGACAGCTGTCACTAGCCGCATGCTGACTACCGTGTTCTTTACATTCTTGCGATCACCGCAAGTCTCAGTGCGTAACGACTCAGTGTAAATACCGTTTAACAAATAAACATCATGACTGTAATTCCAAATGGAGTAAGCAGAGCACCTGAAATGTAACATTGTCAATAGCATGACTATGTCATGTTTCGTTACCATCTTTACCTTTTTATTGGGTTTAAACATTCATTGGCTGCAAAGCGAGAAATAGTAATAATCATGGTTTTGTCTATGTAACGTTTCGTGTGTTCCGGCTACCCAATTTGGGAACATAGGTGTCATTGTATGGAAAAACATAGATGAAGGAGGCACAATGGTGCCAGTGGCAGGTTTCAGGGAAGTCTAAACCCAACACAATACGGAAATAATGCTGTCTAAAGTTTTTTCTCATTTCTCTTACTTTCACTTCTAGTTTAAAGTGTCAATCGATCCGATCGTTCAACCTAATCAACACAGCGTTGACGTCTTCTCAGAAACAGTGTTATGTTTCCCGAAACAAAAGGCTGAATATAATAAAATCTTAACCATTATAATCATAAACTTCCCTTCGCTTCAAAACGTAAGCGAGCATGAAGTAAACAATGAGCGGTCATTAAAGGACCACCGCGGCTCCAGTAAATATTTACCTTCAATCCATTTGAAGAGAACGGTTGGTGCCGCCAGGTGGCGTTGTCAGTTTAAATGACTATTTCTATTGTGAATGTCATTGTACATTGTTGATTGGTACAGATTTTCGTTCCTAAAATTCAAAATATTAGTTGCGTATTTGAATTGAATTTGGAATTTGAATGTGTTTTGTTTTAATTTCATTGTGGTTTAATTTAAGAGTCGATTACTTCTTTAGTACTTGCTTCGCAAACCTCACTATATTTTTGCTCCAGTAAAACAAAACCGTTTCATTATTTCACGTTACGTGACCGCTAGCAATTTTTTTTAGGTTTTGAGTTGGCATGTGTAAAAGTGACAGGTTGCAAGCCTGTCATCTAAAACGTAACTTAACCTATTTCCTTAGTCGCCTAGTACGACATCCACGGATGAAATAGATAGGTGTTATTCTAAACCCGCCATTACTCGGAATACTCGTAACTAATGATTAAAATTAAAATCCTAAAACATTTTTATCTCTTTCCCTTTATTTCCAATTACGTACTAAGCTCAACGCAAGGACCTCTACCAGTACTCAGACATCAAAGAGCTGATTGCTTTTCAAGTATTTGTCGATTCCACTTTATGCTACATTTTCCTTTTCATTCTTTAAAATATTTATCCTATTTTTTTTATGAAAACCCACCGAGAAATTAAAATATTTTGCCACGTTGCGGAGAATTAAGAAAACTAACACCAGGTCCCAGAATTCAGTCTATTGTCGGTTCGATTTAGTAGAAAAATGCGGCTCTAATGTTTGGACTTTGGACATCAAGTTCTTATCCTAACTCAAGATATGGAGAACCGTTGATATTTTGAATATTGGGATAAATCGTAAGTTGGCAACACAATCAAATGTGTCATCCGCGTCATTTATCATAAGACTATGATGGTGTGTTTAAAAATATTGTGTAGCGTAGAGAATTTAAATGTCAAAAATTAATTATTTTCTTTGCAACAAAAAACGCGAATTAGCCAAAATGTGTATACAGGTTTCATAAAATAAAACAAGTCATAAAATTTATTTTTTACTTTTCTTTGCGTAGTACCATAAAACGGGCCGAGTGCGAACAAAACTGTCATTATTAAATACTTTTCTTGATGTTTATATTTTAGTATTTTTAATGATTCAATGTAGTTTAATTTCATGAAATAAACACCCCTCACCCCCGTATTAGCACACGTGAGAATTCATTCTATTAATGGAATTAATTGACATTTTTGGATCATAAATATTATAGCTGCAGTTGTAATAAAAAATATTATTACGGCAGCAGTGGCCTACAGAAACAACCTCACCCTTTTTTATCACTATTCTCTCTATTCATAACCCAACTGCCCTCACAATCCTTACTCACCCCATTTTACGGCAAGTGGGTAATTTTACCCGTTTAAGGGGTAAATTGGTATAGAATACAATTGAAGTGGGGATTCGAGAGTTCTTAGCTAACGCGCCCTTCACATTTAAAGGACTTTAGGCCTTTTAATCATTCAATAGGTTGGTAAGTATTATTTTAAATTGGTTTCCAGTTATTAGGTAGTAGGGAAAGATAAGATTTGGAAGTTTTAGTTTGACAATCATTAAAGTGTTGCTATCAAATGTATTAAAAAAAATGTATTTAGACTTTTTTTATTTATAATTACTTAAGGTTTTGATTTTTCCTAGTGATGTCGGGTAAAAATAACACCTGTCCATTTCTTCCGTGAATGTCGTAAGAGACAACAAAGGCAGTACTTGTTTTAGATGACAGGCCAGTAAACTTTTCCATCTATTTTTAAACCTAAAAACATGTCAGAAGTGAATTCGAAACGTGAAAATGTCACGGTTTTCTTTATACCACATTTTGTCAGCTCTGCCTACCCCATTAAGGGTAATAGGCGTGATTGTATGTATGTTTTACAGTCAGACTTCATAATTTAAAGTTGACAGTATTTTTTCTTCGCAAAAACCCGAAGAACACTAGCCCACACGTAACAGCGTTTGGCTTAACAAAATCGATCAACAAACACCTGTTTGTTTACCTGACAGTTTTACTTAACGCCCAAATTAAATGAATCCCCAGCCAAATTAGTATAATGATGTCACAGTTCCGGGCGAACGCTCCCCAACGTCCCCATAACCTGACGTGACACGGGAGTGTCTTCGGTATATCATTTCCCCTAATGAGGATGCCGTGCCGAGGCCGCTTCCCGCCATTTTTGAAGGAATCTATTAGCGATTCCGTTTACCTTTTACTAAGTGTTGCCAGTAACAATAAACGGTAAGTTTAATGCCCGGTGCACACGCTCGGATAAACTAGGGATAGTATATTTATCAATGGAATAGTTCTCCGTTGCGTTGGTTTAACAGTCTGCGAGTACAGTTTTTTAATGCCGTTCGGAATTTATCGGCAGTCATCGGTTTTTCAAATTAAAAACAAAAAAAATGTTACAGTACTCATAAACATCACTATTTTTTTTACGTGGATGTTGTAAGAAACGAAATAGGTTTAGATGCATATTTAGGACAATTTTACATGGAATAAATTGTAAAATAGCGATTTGGTAGCGAGTTTGATTTCTTGACTAGATTTATTTTAAATTGTGGAACGCGAGCCAAAAACAGATGTTACACGTTTTTTGCGTCTTACGCATACAGGATACGCATACGTAAGGGAGTGACACATAAGTATCCTTAGAATCGCTTACACACGTGGCGTAAAATTACACTTTTAGATTCATCTATTTTGGATTGGCTTCCATTCCATTCATTCTACGAGCCAGTGTGCTACATTTTGTAAATACTCAACTTTGTAATCTTTTCACTAACTAGAAATGTGTCTCGTCGTTACCGATAATTGGTCACGAATTTTCCCGAAATATGTCGAGTTAATCTCGATGAAAAGACGTGTTTCCGTTTCAATACTATGAGTGAGTCTTGCGGTAATTTTACATTTAAAGGAGTAGTACAAATCATTCTAATTTCAAATTATGTCCCGGTATGGACGCAGTATCTGAACCTATTATACCTTACATTTGTACACCTACTTATGTCGGTACATTCAATTGTTAAGCTTTCCTTTTGTAACCTGTAACCAGAAGCTTGTTGAAACAGTATTTCAATTTACGTAAATCCCGGCCAATTTCGCTGTCGTTGCCTATTTAAATATTCAACAATGCAAGCGCGGTCGCAATTCAAGATGAACTTTCCCTATCGTATTACATTTTTGGATTCTTCTGCAATCCAACGGACTTCAAAAAATAATACGTTCTCAATTCGAAATGTCTGCGTTCTATTTTTGAAAATGTTTGAGGAAAAGCGTATAGGTCGCGCAGTGAGAAGATCTTTCGGTGAAAGTAGAGGGGGTATGCGCAGTATTCGATTTTTAGGTCTCTTCGGTATCCGAGAAGTGAGGGGGGTGGACAGCGACACCGACACGCTATTGGTAGATCAGTTGCACTTCGCCTTCCCGCGCTGCTCTCGATGCGCTGATTACCCCCACTAGTTTCGTTGAACGATCTCAAACTACCGCACGACTTATTCCTAGTATTTGTTGAACATTAAATTTTGTTAAAAGCTATTGAGAATAATATCCGCGGTTACATACATACATACATACATACATACATATTCTCATGCCTGTAATCCCAAGAGGGGTAGGCAGAGCACATGAATTCAAAAATCCAGTGCCACGTTTGGCAATGTCAGGTTAACCAGATGGTTAAACGTAATATTGCAGTGACAGGTCGCTAGCCCATCCGCGGTGAAAACGTTGAAAATTCATCCGAATATCTTGGTAACAATGAGGGAAATTTGTCTTTATTTCATCCGGCTAGCAGTGTTCGCGGGAAACAGAATTCAGCTTCCAACGTCAGCTTGGTTTTGATTTATGACTCCGATACAAACCGCTTGTTCGCGGTGGTTGAGTGACTGAAACTCCACAAAATATACGATTTCCTTTACAAAATGTATTCAGTCTATGATTTGGCATCTTTGGACTTCGTATTTGGATACTATATTTAATTTACCTACCTAATACCTTTCTTCTTTTCCATTTCAGTAGATAAGAAGTAAGTACCAATGGAGATTTTTGGTGACTACTTAAAGACAGATTAAAATGTATGTCTAGTTTACAAAAACATAATCATCAGGCTTGTATTCCTAAATACGGTAGACAGAGCAACACAAATGTCTCATAGTCAAAACCGTGTGGCCATTTGCATAAGATGAAAGAGGGAATAGTGACAGAATGTGAAGTGAGGTTATAGGCAGAAAACGCTGCAATGTTCGTTATGTGCAAACCAATTGATTCCTGATCCCTAATAGACCTTATTTCACAGTAAAATTTAAACGATATTAGGTACATCCTCGACAAGGAACATCATTCTTACGTTTACTGTAACAATGTTCTACAATAGGTTAGAAAATTATTTAAAGAACTGTTATGGTCTTCAATGCTCTAGAAAGAAAGTGTCTAACAAGATGCTCTCCGGTTCAATTAGGTACGTTACACAACACGGTATTAAAAATCCCGCCGCGCCGCGTGCATCATGCACGATCGGAAACGCGTGCAGAATCCTGATGATGTACATTACATAAAACAAATACCCACCTAGTTGCCGTGTGAGGTGGGACGGATCCGAGCGTAGGTCTCCCCCAGTGATTTGAGGCCGTCAAATTGTCCTCTTCCTCACTGCGTGGCTGGCGGATAATTGGTCCTATTCCTTCACACATAAGCTACATAACCACTTTTTCCGACGCCCCGGGAAACAGGAATAGTTAAAACAGCAGGACGAACAGATTGTTGTACTTAAAACATGCTTTTGTGCTCTGGATATTAAAATGGTTGGGGTTTGGTGGAATGCGGAATGTGTTTTTTTAGTAATGTTTTGGGGGTTGTGGAATTGCTAATGTTATGTGAATGCATGTAGAGCTGGAGTACCTAATGCGATTTTAATGATAATCACTTTGCAACATTTGCATGTTTAAGTAACCTATCCGTATTAAGTAGGTAGATTTAAATAACTGGATTTTTGAATTCATGTGCTCTGCCTACCCCTGTTGGGAATACAGGCGTGAGAATATGTACGTATGTATGTACATAAATTGTTCATATTAGTGGGTTAGCCATTTTGAAATACAGGCGAAATGTGAAACGATGATAAATAACGCCCATATAACAACTAACAATTATAGAGGCCATATCGATTGGCAATTGTCTTTCCCATATTTACTTTTTATACTAACCCCAAAAATAACGTGACCTTAACACTGTAAGTAAAAGGAAACTGAAGAATTCCTAAGAATCGGTAATTAATGAATAAGTTGAATAATAAATCATAACTTCCATTATTTTCGTGTCACTCAGCACTCGCCACTTACAATGTAATCGTTGACAAAGACCTAATTTTAGTTTCGACACGAATCGGCTTTCCGATTTATTAGTTCCTAGATCCACTGGCATTTGTATCGGTTAATTTAATTTTCATAAGTCCTTGATCGAGTTCTACTGACATTACTTCTTGCACCTGGTAGTGTCTTCTAAGAACGTCATGATGACGGGCATTATTGAGTAGTGTCCTTGATACGTAGGGCACGTATTGTACTCGCACTGTCGCTTCCAATGAAACATGAGACAGAAACCCCTTCTTTAATAATAGTGTGGCAATAAATGCCAAGGCCAGGTACTTCATTAATTTATAAAAAAACCTGCAAAGTATTTTTGATTGTCTATCTCAGTATATGGCTATGTTTTTATCCTCCTTTGTTTCATTCTCTTCTTATCCTTGCCCGCGTCCCAACCCCATAAAATTACACTGCAACTTTCCAACAAAATAATGGCAACACGACAACGAGATTGTCCCTACAGATCGGTAGAACTAAAGCTTTATACAAAGCTAAGCTCTCAGTGTCTGGCTTAGAATAACATAGGCGACAATTTATCTATCTGTCACACTCTTATACCTTACTCATGTAATTTGAAAAGAGAATGCTATGCTAATACTAGTTACTAAACGAGAGATAGTCATGGTTTTGTCTAGGTATGTGATGTTTCTTGTGTTCTGTCGGCTCCATTTGGGATACAGGTGTGACGTTTATACATCAGAAAAATCTGACCTACTAGGGTAACATACATAAGAAGGAGGAAAGACCTTTGCACAAATGTGACCTCACGTAGTAAATGACTCCGCCGCCCCCTGTGTCACGCTGTGTAACATTATTTTCCTCTGGAACTCGTGATACTATAATATGGATATACGACGTGAGCACGCTTTGGCTTCTTGTTAAAAAAGACATCTAAAACTACTAACCAATTTATTTAGCTTCATAAAAATAGAAAACAGCGAAGGAAATACTTCGGAATATGGGTCAATGGACGAATAAAAATACATCCCTTGAATCAACAAAATGCGCTAAAATTCGCGGGACGCGAACCCTTTTCAGCGAGGTCGGTCACGAGCTGAATTAAGCGAGTTTTCTTTTTTTTAAGAACTATTCACCTCACGTTTCGTTCCATTCGACACTGGTTGAAGTGTCCTGGCCTCATTTCTAGCGCTCACTTGTTTCTTGTCTATGGTCCTCCACACAGGTTTTACGTAGCGCTACATTTTTAATTTTAAATCGCGTGAAGCTGACAGATTCAATAAAAGAGAAGGATACTACGTAATCAACTATCGTATTTAATTAAAATCTGCTGTGAAGTATTTTTTTCTAAATATTCTTAAGATTTTAACTTTAACGATGAAAATTTACAAATATAACAATTTTAACTAAACTCAAAGCATCACCACAAATCATGATATCTTTTGTTTAGGGAACATTAGAATAAAAAGAAGTATGTAAGTGGTGTTCCCTTAATATTTACGAGTTGTCGACTTTTGATTCCAGAGAAAATTTCGAATGAAGTCCGATGAAATTCTTATCTTAAAAAATAACAAAACAAAACTTCTCCAAATAAAGAGCTTACTAAAAGTTTCGTTTAAGACGCAAGAAACAAAATTTTATCTTTCTCTAGAGAAAGAAGTTCCTCGTAAGCTTAAGTGCGTCTTAGCTCTTAGCATGCCCTGGTAATAAGCTCTACAGTACTACCCCCTCTGGGCGAGAGACACTCGTTTGAACTTCACGCTGTTTTGACTAACTACGCGTTGTACGGCCTCTGCCTTCATAATCACAAGTCTGAGTTTGAATTGAACACCAGCCAAGTACGAGCTCTCGGATTAATAAGGTTCAGAAGACTTTGGTAACAATTTTTATGGTTGAGAGGTAGAGTTATGTAAAATACTGACAGATAGTTTGTACTGCTCTGTTCGATCGAAAAGCTTTTCTAATTTGTAGCACCTCAGCCCAAATTCGCTAAATAACCGAACTAAACGAATCTACATCGCGATAACAAAGTTTCGATGACCGGTTGCATAAATACAACTTCCAACTTTCTCTCTGTGGACTTCGGTCCCCATAACATCTGCCTGGAGAGAGTTCTCTCTATTGGTATCTTTCGCACAAATTCTACCGCCACAAGAGCTATTTACTAATCAGCCGTAGTTTAGAAGACACAATGTAGCAACAACAGTGAACACTTCGAAGAATGTTCCCCTGGTAATCTACAATTAGGTGGTTCGTGGATGTTCCCATGTTCCCATGCGTGCGTGTTGGCTAGGTTAGCCGGGATGCGCGTAACGTGACCGTTCTAGATCTAGATTAGTTAAGTGCTGCAATCAAAACGAGCGTGAGTTGTCGACAACACTGGGTCAGCGAGGCCCTTTCCCTTTGAAGTTTTATCTCTTTAAACCTATAACCGATATCGGCAATATGCTTCACCTTCCCAAAGAAATCAAAGTAGATTCAAATTAGCAACATTTACGGTCTAAACTCTACACAGTCTTGACGTGGTTGGAAACTTGATTACGAAACAACGCCGTTTGCAAATAAGATGCGTGGTGTAAGTTTGACTAGTAGGGGAAGTCCGGGCAAGAAGCATAAGTCGGGTAAGAAGAATTATCGTTTTTACAGAAAATCTACAATAGATGGCGATACTAGACTTAAACCCGTCGGTAAAGAAGTGGCCCTATTTGGTACGATTGGGAGGATGAAACGGTTGAGAAACCAAATTAATTGAGACAATTCTTATCTAAGGTTCATCTAGTTGTGTGTAAGTCATGTCCCCGCTAACATTAATATTACACAAATATCAACAAATAAAAATATGAAAAAAGTCCACTGATCAACTGGCATCCTGGATCAATGGTTACCCGCAACTCACAAGGTGTCACTTGTCCACGTAGTGGGAGACCTAGTGGGGTATATCTTTCACAATATCCTTAGATATCCTATGCCTAGACTCGCAGTACTTAGTGTTTTGCAAAATCTTCTACCAGTTCGAACTTAGCGATTCTTCTTAAAAAAGCTCAAGAATCTTATACAAGCTTAGCAGGTCATTATTTCTTCGTAACACGAAACTGAACAAGGGGTCCTCCGGCTATATGTAAAGCGTAAATAAATCTCTTTGCGAATACAAAGGCACTGACAAATAACGCGAATTTGTTGGAGACACCGTTAACTTGGTGTTGTCTTTTTAGGTATTTGTGAAGAGTCAGCTAGTTAGGGTTACTACTTTGATCATAGATCACGTATTTAGTAGATATGACATGGTTGTGGGTGTAAGTTACGGGTTATACACAAAGATGAGTTTGCACCTCGTTTGCGGACTAGACAAAAGTTAAGAGTTTATAGCCAATATTTATTGAAGAAAACATCAAATGAATTTGCAAAGTCTCCCCAGTAAAAAAAATCAGTAAAACTATGCTTCGTGAGTCATGAATTTACGTCCACAGGAGAGATCGTTCTTGTTTATTTTCGTACATAGGTATGAATGACTCAAAGAAAAAAGTGTTTTGAGTCGTCTAAGTCAAAGATATTCGTCAAATATAATTCTTTTTTATTTCTTATAATTTTGGTGATACCATTTCCATACAAGCATTGACGTATGTCATTTTACCACTTAGTGAGATAAAATATCTGTGGCTGTGATAATATCGACAGTTGATTTGTTTAAACTGTGCAGGTAAAGAAGTGGTAAAGTGAAAATTTTATTGCTTGAGCCAAAACTCATTTTATTCTTTTCTAATCTTTTTCGTTGACAAATCTAACAAGCAAAAAATACCTTCACTTAAGTAAAATAAACTATGAAAATACGTTTCTCTATTACCGTAGAAGACGCGCCAGGTATCTACGTTTCCAAAATAACTATTTCTTATCAAGTTCAATTTGAGCCTCACATTTTAAACTCTAACACATACCTACTGTGCTTATTGTCCTCAAAAACATATTGACTATTGACTATACGAGAGCCACTTCGTTTAATATTGTCATAGTTTGGGATCACTCGAGAAAAGCCAAGGCCGAGGTAACCCAACAAGTGACGACCCTATATCTATTCAGAGGAGTTGGTCCATTAATTTCTTTCGGGCGTTTGCTACTTATCTGCCTCAAGCACTCGTGTTTACTTACCAACCTTCCTAAGTTGAACTTTGGCTTAGAAATATACAGGCTTCAGTTGATAAACATTAAATATTGCCCTTCAGCGACCATTATGGAGAACTAGCAATTTGTTTCCAGTTTATCATACGTACATCGCGACTTTATACACAAATGGGGTAGGCAGAGCGTTAGAAACGTTATACAGTCAAAACTATGACATTTTCCCGTTTCGCAGCCCCCTCTAGCATATTTTTAATTTTAAGTTAATAGATACAATACTGACAGAATGCTAGTAAGTATATCGCCTAAATGCACTTACACCTTTAGTCGCCTTTTACGATATCCACGGAAGTAATGGAGAGATGCCCTGAAACAGCATAAATCATAAATGTGTGCGCAGAATTTGCGGAAACTACTTATTTTCCAACAAATCCTAAATCTAGCAAATCGTTTAAGCGGTCAAAGTTGAGAATCGCTTTTATAATACTATAAACTCCGTAGTAAAAGACGCGCAAGTACCTTTTTTTATAAAACTTAGCAAAAGAGTACAGGTTTAACACGTTAGCTGCGGTAACAATTCTTCAAGTTTTCCCTCTAGTGCGTTACTAGGTCAAAACGCCTAAGACGTACACTTTCGGGTGGTGCGGCATTAGGTCTAAAGACCTTTAAGGGTAGAGGTCGATATAACTTCAATTATTTCTCTGAAAATCAATAAAATCACGCAAATTTGGTATCTATGCTGTTTTAATTGAGTATATTTATGCCCCACTGGCTTCGCCCGAGGTTCCCAATTGTTATATATGAGAAAAACGTAAAAAAAAACATTAGGTTTTTAGACCTAATACCGCACCCAATCAATGCCAAATTTAAGGTTTATATTAGTGATGGGGGAAAAATAGTCGATAAGTAAAGTAATAAAATATGTTTATTGCAGGTAACATTTTATAGTGTTTAAAAAACACAACTTATACCTGCATGTAACATTTACACAATATCTTTTTTGGCATTAAACACAAAGAGATTTCTTTATTTTTCAGATTTTTTTGGGCTTGTTGATCTTGAAAGTGCACCAGTACTTGATCCCGGTTGAATAATAACACTCCCTAGTAGTGTTATCTTACGTTTTGCACTATCACTGTTAAATAACATGCCAATATCGTAATGACGTCATGCACTAACCACTACACAGCACAACACTAACTTAAAATGTCCTCCAATCAGTGCGACATTAGGTTGATATGCCTGTTATTTTATATTAGGCCTTCAGACCTAATATTCGCAAGTAATTACCATTTTATTTTTCAGTGCGATATTAGGTCTAAAAGCGTAATTCTATTTTTATTATCAGAACTAGTAGCCCTTTTATAAATATTCACAAAGCTATATTTGTCTCCTTTGTACTCTGAACAATCTACGAAATACACGCTTCGCACGAACGTGAGTACACCATATTTTCCTCCCGCACCGACTGGGAGTCGACGTATTAGGCCCATAGGCCTAATATCGCAGCGAACGTGTTAAAATGTGAACTACTAGGAAAACATAAAGATTAAGCGTTCTTCTCTTGAAAGACTAGGCCAAGTACTGGGGTTGAAATCGGAGCCAATTCCAGCTGATTGCAATTTCCGAACTGCTAGGCTAGCAAAACGTTCTGCTGGTTGCAGTTTAATTAAATTGAACCCAACTGTTGAGATTTATTAGCCAGCGGCCAAGGCTTGGGAAAACTTTGAAATACACGCTATTTAGTTTAGAAAGTGCTTGTTGATTCTCAGTTGGAGTTAAATGCGAGCATTATTCGACTGACTGCCTGGATCATACACAAATGCTAGTTTAAACATAAATCACTTCGGTGAACTTGATAAAAGTTACATACATACAATCACGCCTATCGATGTTCCCAAACAGGGTGGGCAGAGCATACGAAACGTGACATAGACAAAACCGTGACTATGTCACGCTTCGCAGCCACTTCCAGCATAATTTTAGATGTGATAACAGGTGAAAGAGGTATAACAGTGACAGGTTCCTAGCCTGTCGCCTGATAAAAGCTAAGGGTATAGTACGTCTCCTCAGCTTATTAACTACTTAGAGCTAGTGCCCATTCAAACAAAAAATAAGATAGGGCTTTCTAAGTTAATAATTTTATGTCCACTGTTGCGTTATCTGTCAGGGTCTTTGTGTTGAAAAGAGATTTATTTACGCTTTACATAAGTGTAAATATTTATAACCGACTTCAAAAAAGAGTTAGTTAATTCGACTGTTGTAGGTATGTTTATATTACTTCGAAACCCAGTTCTTCCTAACTAAATGCTTCTTTCCAATTTATTACGGCTTCAAATCGATTCCCCAAAAAATTACACATTGAACCGCCATACTAGTAGTTGACAAAAGCTAGCGGATCATTAATTATGTTCATTTGTTATCCCGTGGGACGGAGGCAAGCGAGTAATTTGTTTTCTGAAAACCACGCTCCCGTGGGATGACAGGCAGGCGAGCCGACTGGACACTCGTGAATGCACGTTTATTAGTTTTAATTAGGTTAGGTACAGTGAGGTAAATGTTTTTAAGTTAGTGGGCTTGTGTGTATCGTAAAAGGCGAGTGAAAATAGGTTAAGGCAGGGGTTCCCAATCTTTTTCAGCCCGCGGCGCACCCACAAGTTTAGAATTCTACCACGGCGCACTACCCTGTGTAACCATTTGAAAAAGATAAAGCACAAATAGGCTCAGATAATGGTAGTATTTAGGTTGAGAGGCATAAAAATGAAAATATGTACCTATTGCGTAAAAATATGAAAATGGTTTTGGATAATGCTGAAAAATCGATTCACGCGGCGCCCCTCAGTACTTTCTGCGTAACTATTTAGTAATCTGTGTTTCTGCGGCCCCCCAGGGCGCAGTGGCGCACTGTATGGGAACCCCTGGGTTAAGGTATATTCTAGGTGACTGGGAAGCTGCCACTATAGTACTTTTTAACTTACATACATACATACATATACTCACGCCCTTACTCCCAAGAGGGGTAGGCAGAGCACGTGAATTCAAAAATCCAGTGCCACGTTTAGCAATTTCAGGGTAACCAGATGGTCAAACGTGATATTGCAGTGACAGGTTGCTAGCCCATCGCCTAATGCATTCATGGTCTAAACCTATTTCCTTAGTGGCCTCTTACGACATCCACCGAAGAATTGGAGAGCTGTTTTTCTAAAACCGGCGCCACACGGTTCCTATACCTACATACATATTCACACACCTGTATTCCCAGGAGGGTAGGCAGAGCACATGAATTTAAAAATCCAGTGCCACGTTTAGCAATTTCTGGGTAATCAAATGGATAAACGTGATATTGCAGTGACAGGTTGCTAGCCCATCGCCCACAACCCACGGGAGGAAAGGGGATGGTGCTATTTTAACCCGACACCACACGGGTTCCTATACTTAAAGGTCTTAAATTCCTTTAGCTTGCCCTTAATTTTGGTTAGTAATATATTTATGTTGCCTGTCCCTTCATCACTTTGTATAAGGGATAAAAGCGCACAAATTGACTTTTACTAGGGTAATCCTCGTTACTTCAGGTTTACTGCTTAGTTCAGGTTAGCCTCGCTTTAATGTATTACGTGTGGCTACAAGGGGCTTACAAAATTATGGATACTTACGTATTTTTCTACGAAACTACATTTTAAACATTTGTACCTATTTTAAACATAAGCCGTAAGACTCTTTAAATAAAGCGGATACACTAACGTTCTTTAATCGAGATTCGCCCGACACGTTTCGGGGCAATTCCTTACCAATCACCGGGAGCAACGCACCACAGCGGCTGCGGATAAACGCGTACATTCACTATTTGTATTTATGATGGCGATTTTAAACAATGCGTCATTATTCTTAGGTTTTTCGTCTCCTTACCCAATAACTCTTTGGAACTGACAAAGACTCCTATTCTCTATTCCCTATTACTATGTAAAGTTACACATTAAACCTATTTACATTCGCGATTCGGTGACATTGCATTTCTTGGCAAAGGAAATCATTATTGTCGGTATTGTGACAAAGTACAGAAGGCCAATCTAACACGACTTCAGCCTATTAATTAAATGGCTTTCGTTCTTTGCCATACAACGACAATGTTGCATGGCTCCTAGACTTGTCTGGTTAAAGCAGATCCACGGAAGATGAATGTAAACGAAAAGCCCCTACCATGAGTAGCCATCGTAAGCTGCATTTGTTTACTGCAGTCGATAGCGAACAATTGCGCCTCGAGTACTTTTCAATCGAACTTGTTAACATGTTTAACTCCTCATTACCTCACAGTCCGATTTAATTAAGTCCATAAGATATTTCGAGAATTTTCTTCGGTTTTTTCTCCTCTCCAACTCCAAATTATTAGACTGTTTTACTATCCACTATTTTTTAAAGGTTGTCTGGGAGTGATCGCTTCTCAGGGATCAGGCCACCTATTGTCTCCGTTTTAAGTTCTGTGATCCAAACTGAATTGTTTTTTTGGTATTGTATTTATGGTACCGATATTCCGCGTTAGTAACGTAACGGTTATAAAAACTTGAGTCGCTTAGCGTTTAGTTTCGATTACTAATTTACTGATATTTACTTCCACATGTGACAAATAGAGGCGCTTTAAAATTTCCCACACAAATCGTTAACTCGTGGTAATGGTATTGTAATTGGATGTCGGTTGCCAGCGCGTGTGAAATTTGAATACACCTGCCGTCTGAACTCTCACTGTTTATCCTAATTACCTGTTAGTTTGTCGTGTGTTGTTTTCTTTCCATCAGATTCGCGCTTTCATTCTCGTGGTCAAGTCAAGTTACGAATAGACTAGTAAGTACTTTGCTTTACCCCACGGTTTCCTGGACTAGAAGGACTTTAACAAGATTCTGAACTAATAGACTGCATATTTTTTCGCAATAGGCTACCGGTAGCTGTTTTCCTAACAAAATTGTTGACAGTGGTTTCAAAATGTCTTGATTACTTAGTACGTACAAAAAAAACGATAAAACCTATACGAAACCAAAATAAAACTAGAACTCCTTGTATTGTATTCATTTATTTTGGGGATTTTATTCAGTCTCATAAAACCCAAGAAAAGTATAGTTAAAAACAAAAAAGTTAGACTCACATGGCACAGGCAGCATTTCCACGAAAAATGGCTATTGCTAGTCTTTTTACAGCCTTTTCTTTGGTCATTTGTAGTCTTCCTCAAGTAGGTACTTAAGCTGGATAACTGGTCTAATAAACCAGTCTAAATAAATTAAGTAGTGAGCTAAATTTGATCACTACCTGGTTTACATATCCTTACTATCCTTACTCCTTACTATATAATATTATCAGTCAGAAAGTGAGTTTGTTTGTTTGTTTGTTTGTTTGTTTGTTCCGCTTTCACGCCGTAACTACTGAACCGATTGCTTTGAAATTTTGCAGACATAAAGATAGAAGTCCGGATTAAATAATAGGGTACTTATCCCGGAAAAAATTGATCTTCCCGAGGGAAAACAAAAATATGGTTTGCTTGATAGATCGATATCAATCGATGATAGATCGATATCGATCGATAGGTGATAGATCGATGGCGCTGTGTGTCGGTTGAAACGAGAAGTTTTCTTATAGTTGTGCTTTATACTGCAATATAACCGAGTTCCACGCGGGCGAAGCCGCAGGCGGAAAGCTAGTATGTAATAAGAACAATAATATCATTGGGCACAGGCCATAATTCACAGGGGCACAAAGTCAAACACTATCTAAAGTGTTTTTCTAATGACGCCCAATTGAGTTATTATCCTATTACGTTTATTGTTAAAAGATTAGTTTAACTTTTGATTGCCATATTAAACGCTTCAATGGCTGCCTCTCGATCGATGCTTATCGAAGCGATCTCTAAGTTGGGCTTAATTAACTCGACAATATCTACACACAACAACAACTTTAATCAATTTACTAAATTGATTTCTGTTTAACGATGAGCTGTCCTTTCAGGTGTGTGTATGATGGTATTTAGTATAATTTCTGTGATATACGTTCGTGATTTGTTTATTTGGGTTCGTCTGTTGGACCCTTCCGTGTGTCACGTCAAGCGGATAGGAATCGTAATGGTAGGGTGCAGGACATTGGCCTCCCTGCTTCCGACACAGACAAACATTCGCGCCATAATCGAGGTCAGTTTAAAGGGAACTCCGGCCGAAGAGCGCATAACTATCGCAAACCAAGAACTCCCATAAAAACAAATACAACTCAAATTGATTCAGAGTACGGAACGCGCAAACTTGGTATAAGAATACTTAATAAACAACTTAATCGTTTCCAGGTCCCGTGTTTCGGAGCTAATCCCGAAAGTTGACATCTTATTGGAAAACTTGGGGATTGTGTGAACTTGGAGTGTTGTGCGCGCTCCGTGTAAGCGTTCTATTCCTCCGGTGTCCGGGGGCTAACGAGGGGTTACAAAAGAAACCAAAGTGTCTCCTATAAAGTTGTCGGCGATGGACAGCAACTCGGTGTCGCCGATGCCGGAGCTGGCACCGATCGCGGAGTTCGACAAGTCGCCGCCGTCGCCGCCGAACGAAGAAGTGCCAATGGATGATCTGCCGCCGCCTCCTGCCACCATCTCGGGGCAAACTGATGGAAAGAAGCTGAAAATGTAAGTGTAGTTTAGTTTTTGTGTGGTTGTTGATACGTTGAACGGTGGTAACTATATCAGAGTCAGGTCCTCTTACAATTACAATACCTAGTTTAAACTAGTATGTCCAAATTGCCAAGATTTATTAACCGTTGTTCAATGTGTCGAAGGTATCGCTTTCTGTTATCAGAGTACCTATATTGTAACTAATTCCGTTGACCCGAAATTGATTGAATTCGGTACAGGTGATGACTAAACATATTTCTTACCTTGAAGCACGTAGTTATAGCCTGGTTCGGAAGTGAACAAAGTTCGTAAACCTTTCTCTGAACAAAGCCTTGAATAATTGATGAGGTTTTCATCGCCCACGCTGAAGCTACTATTGATGGTGCTTATATTCTAGCAAACTAACTCAATTTCTTGCTCATTAAAATGAAAATCGGGCTGTAGCAAAAGTTCGAGATAGACGGGCCCGGGATGACTTTTGAACTCTAATACCGGGTAAGAACTTATGCCGGTGAAAGTAGTCCAAATAAATACAACGGCGTTAATATGATTCATTTTAACTTTTATTGATAGGGTATGTATTGTATCGGGGGGCACGGCAGTGCCCCCACCAAGTCTAGCGCAAAGCAAGCACTGCCGTACCATCCTTTACTGGAACCATTTCGCGGCATTTTCAGGCCCCTATTTGAGAACCTCTGGATA
>BHDV01043730.1:113822-163759 GCA_005406045.1 Adoxophyes honmai | reverse complement strand
AAAAAAAAAAAAAAAAAAAAAAAAAAAAAAATACAGCCGAATTGAATACCTCCTTTTTTGAAGTCGGTTAAAAAAGGAGATAAAACCTGAAACTACTTAATAAATGCTATAAATGAATATTGCCCATTTATAATGCCCATAAATGAAGAGGTGCTATTCTAAACCCAACACCACACGGGCATACGGGACACTATTAAAGTTGGCTAAGAAAAATACAAACATTAAGCATACAATTACTAATATGTAATGTGAATCTTAAAATAACCAATTATTTATATCGTATTTTCACAACAACAGTAAGTAGCAATTTTGATAGAATATATCCCCCTCAGGGTCGCTTCTAAGATTCAATTTCCCACATCCGTCTCTGAGTACCTACGAGTAGCTTTCCTCCAAATACAGTTTCGTTCAATGCCGACTTGACAGACTGGAGACGAGGGTCCTAAATATCTAATTCATACGTATCCGACTGAGTGGATCGTCAAAGATTTCACTGGAAATCTGATTTTATGGATAGCTTTGCTTGGGCCACGGCAACATTGAACGCGACGCGAGGAGAGAGGACTCTTTGCATTACAAAAAACAAATAAGTGTTTGAGAAGTTGTCAAAAAGTCTGTACTATTTGGGACAATTATTTTTTGTTGCTATTGTACCTCTTAAAAACTTACACGTACATCACGCCTGTTTTCGCAAATGAGATAGTACCTAGATCACACCAAGCGCTAAATAGGCAAATCCACGATTATTTCACGTTACGTAGAGCCACTTCTAGCATATTTTTAACCGACTTCAAAAAGAAGGAGGTTCTCAATTCTAACTTTTTTTTTTTTTTTTGCATGTTACTCGATATCTCGAAAACCCGTGGACCGATTTTCAAATATTTTTTTTTAATCGAAAGGGTATAACTCAAAATTGGTCCCATTGGCACGACACCAGGATCTGATGATGGAATCTTGGAGAAATCGAGGGAACTCTTCAAATTTTATATGGAGATGTACGGCGTTTTCGGTAATTTGTCGATGAAGTCAAGATTTTACATTCAGTAAACAGAATACTTTCAAAATATTGCTAATTTGAAGTCGGTTTTTTTTTGTTTAAAATTATTAGGTATTAAGTTCAGACTCTGCTCTGTACTCTAGTGACAGGTTGCTAGGATGTCGCCTAAAATTTAACTTAACCTATATAGCTATATAGATGGCCGAGTTTATCGTGAGAAAACTGCCGGCTTAGCACGACAGGGCGCGAGTAGAGTTACACGCGAGATAGACTATAAACTATAACCGTCACTGTCCAACTAAAGACATCAGAGAGTGACGGGTAGCCTATCCCGCGCGCTATAGCTCGAGTTTAGCTTGCATTCTGGTGTGATATTAAACAAAGACAAATTCACGTGGGAACACTGAAGTTTCAGACCTAGTTGCAGTAGGTATTATGAAACAGACGTTCAAATGGCCACATCATGACATAGTTTTGAGAAACGGATGGAACATGTCGTTCTACTCTACTGACAGGACTCTGAAACTAGCGTTGTTCAAACTTTTTCATTCACGGTTTTTTAATGTCAATTGTTTTTTACTGGATCATTTCCATTTTTAGGGTGTCTATGTTTAAAACTAAATTTATCCTGAAAGTGGCCATGCAACCTCGAGTAGGTAAGTAGTCGTTGTTTTGTCTTTATAGCGTTTCCTGTGCCCCGCTTAGGCGCTTACCGCTATTGGAAATACACGTGTAATATACTTATGTATGTATGTCACTTTCATGTTTAATACCAACATAAAAGTAAAACGATTCGTAATTCAATTTGTTATGGGCACAATTGTTCCGTCAATCTGAAAGTTTATATTACCATAAAAGAATGCTAAAATTTGAAATAAAGTAGACCTTTAAACTTGCATCGTTTAGTTTTCGAATGACCGGGAAATAAGAATATGAGTATTTGGTAGTACTTATTATGTGTACAATCACGTATGGCTCCCAACGACGATCGCTATTTCACGTTTCGTAGCCACTTCTATCGTAATTTCAGGTTTAAAAACTAAACTAGTGATAGGTTGCTAGCCTGTCGTCTAAAGCATACCTAAACATATTTTCTTGGTCGCGTTCCACGACATTCACGGCAGAAACGGTGAGGTGTTATTCTAACCAAACACCACACAGAAGGGTAATTGATACAGTTGTTTATTCACGTGCAGTGATTATTCGCACGAATGTTATAAGTATTCCACGTAAAAGTTGAGTTCAGTTCAGTTTCGTATTTCGCTATAACAAACATAATTTTACCTAATTTGTAATGTAATGGCGAATGTTTCCTGTTATCTTACAAGTGATGTCTCAAATGTGTCAGACTCTTAAAATTAGTGAAAAAACGGCCAAGTGCGAGTCGGATGTATTTGTATGAGAGCCCCCTTAAATACCAACTTATTTTATTTTGATGTAATTATTTTCTTCTAAAGTAGATAATACACAGACCTCTTACCGTTATTTAGATACCCGAAGACACAAAAAAGTACGATTATTGTATGGCAGCTCCTCGTAAATATTTACTTATTTTATTTCATTTTAAGTATTTGTGTAATACCGGCAATAGAAATTCATAATCAGTGACAATTTCAACAGTCTAGCTAGCACGGTTCGTGAGATACAGCCTGGTGATAGAGAGAAAGACGAACGGACAACGAATTCTCAGGTTTTTTAACATTTGGGTACGGAACCCTAAAAAATCGAAGTAATTAATATGTTGCAAAACAATGGGGACCCCAGACAATCAGGAACTAGGCTGATGATTGGTGAAACAGAGTGGCCTGTGAAACAAGTTAATCCCTGTTCTAAATGTTAACGGACGCATTAAAATGAACGCGTCATACAACGGAAATCTTAAGTGCTAATATTCTACTACAATGTAAATACTGAACCAAATATTCAAGATAACAGTTTAGACAAGTTTGATTAGTTTTGTTTTACACAGATAATTAGGCATCGTGGAATTTCGCTAACTTAGTTAAAATCACCTTTGCCACCAATTCAGTAGAGTGGTGGTTACATACCGCCCCTCTGTATTAGAAACTATGTGCTAATGAATTGGAGGTTAACCATTAGATTTTCCGAGGAAACTAGTAACACGAAATCAATAGACTTTAGCTTAGATTAGAACATCGCAATCGGTAGAGTCTGTAATCTACAGTTTTCGTTCACTAAAAGTTGCGGTTCATTTCGCACTGTTGTCTGCTTCTAATATTGTAATGTGTAATATTAACACTGTAATTCTTCTCATCACACCAGCTTTTCTGAAACTTAAAAACTTAATTCGTGTAACTTTGTGCTGCATTGGTGCTTCCATCTACATTTTAACTGTGAAACTAAACTGTAAACTCAATGACCGACGCGTAGCGTACAGAATAATGATTGCTCATGGGTATAGTTGCGAGGTGCAGTCAGTTGCCGACAGATGGCACGGCAGGCGAACGTTGAGGCGCGCTGAAACAAAATTTATTACTTTAAATCAAACAAATGAACTCATTATCAAATAAGACTAATTACACATTCGCTATGGAAGTGTGAATTATTTGACACACGAAAACTATTGCAAACGATGGTGTTTTGTTCAGTTCATGTTATCTCTTTCTATCAGTGGAAGATGATAACGTGTGGTCTCCGTCTCACATAAACCGACTGGGTTATGGTTAGTTCGAAGTAGGGCGCCTGCGTCATTCGGATCGAGTCGAGATCTCGGAGAGAGGCGACACGGACCCGCAAGAATAATGCTCATGTGACAGCTTGCCGCCGAAACTTTTTTAATTTGAATTTAAATTTCGAACGACTGTGATTTGTGCTCAGTGTTTTTATCGGCCAGTGTTATTTTTGTGTGTGCAGCAAGTCAGAAAAATGACCAGAGGAAAGAGTCAACCGTACGTTTTACTTTCTTTATTTAATGTTTTATTTTTTACTTTTAAAAGTTTAGGCGCTTGCTGTTCGCTTTGGTTTGGCTCAAAGAGCGTTATAAAATTTTATCTTGTAAACTAACTCCTCTGGGGTTATGAGTCGCAATCGTATATTTGCAATTAAGTTAAGTGCATTCGTAAAAGAAGTTTAACCACCCGCCTATCCCTTTAATTACTAGTCGCATAATTGGCTCGAGTAACAGGCTACGCAAATTATTGCCAGCTTTATGACAGTGTGGGCCATAAAAATTACGGCCTATTTTTAACTACTAGAAAAAAAAAATGGATGTTAACATCGCCGTGAGTGCTGTCAAGTTTTTAAGGCATGCTAATTCAGAATACCTAAGCAAACGAACGAAGATTATTAGGCACCTTACTTAGTATAAACAAGCTATCTACAGTGGGACGTGCGTTATCTACAATAATTACACGATTTACCTACGTTCTAGTGTAATTACTGGAAAAGGGACGTGTTATAACACTGTATAAGCTGTGTCGTTACAAAATCAATATCTATTTTTACAAGAAAATGAGCAGGTACTTGTAAAACATGAGTAATATCTTACATACTTTTTAAAGTAACTTTAACGTTTACTTGGTAGGTAGGTACGTTACTATCTTATAATATTTTCCTTTAAAGTATGTAGAGAAAGCCTGAAGTTTACAATTTATAGAGATATCTTCCTATCTTGCTAAATAATTTACCCAGAAAAAGAAACCTTTTTAAGATTGACTGATAATTGAACTAGTAATTTAGTAACACAAAATATCTAAATCTATAATTTATCGTTTTTGTTTTGTCATCCGCAAAAAGTAGCGAGAGCTGAATTCTCTTAAAAACAAAAAACACATGTCGCAAGAACAAAAAACTTTACCCATCGCCACATTATTCTTAAAAAAAAGTTATGGGAGAATGCAAAAATTTCTCATCACCAGAACCCGCTCGGCGATGCTGTGATATCAATATCAGCTCCCTACCCGCATGCGGCCTTCGCATTATTTTATTAAAACCAATAATTCCGGCGTGGGTGACTGGGGCGCTCAGGAAGTGGCTGAATTGAGACAGTTTATCTATGAGCTCACAGGCATGATCCCTCGTAGCATTAATATCAGTGCTGGTACGTCGTGGTTCACTAAAAAAAAAAAAACACAATTCGAATTGGAACTGATCATTTAAATCCGCAACTTTTTTATTGGCTGAAAGGCTGAATTTTCATAGCCATTGCCTAATGAATAAAAAAAACTATTTTGAAATATGAAAGGTTCGAAGTTTGAATTGAATCAGAGTTTTAAACATGATGTTAACATGGCTCTTTATAGCTTTAGTTTATTTAAAAATTGAAACTGTTGAATAATTGGAACTACTGTTTTTGTTAGTACTTACCTATTTTCCAAAGCTTCACTTTAGTGATTTGGCGTAAAAGTATTTTTGAATCAATCAAATTACCTATCGAATAAGGAGGAAAAACCTTTGGCATGCTATTCAGGCTTTAACATTTTTATATTACAAAGCTACATCGCGCCTGCACTGACAAATAGGGAAGGTAGAGCACGCGAAAAATTACAAAGTCAAAGCTATATGCCTATTCTACGACTTGTAGCCACTTTTAGCATATTTTTCGGTTTTAAGTTAGATGGATTAGATACATTTTTTTTTACATACGAAGAAAGTCGCACCTTCTTTTTTTATGTTGCAATGTAGGTAAATTTAAGGGCCCTTTTCACCACCTACATAAATGTCAATTTTTTTTATTTCGAAAAACAAGTGTTACGGTAAAAACCAGTGGGCTATAAAAATCATGCCATCTTTATTTGTACGTCCGAATTAGATACGGCATCACATTTATTATCAGCTTATTTGACGGCGACGGAGAACGTCCTAACTCTACATTTACGAAGGCGAGCGTCAATTTTACGACTATTCTAATATAACTGCGTTCTAGCACTAATTTCCTCCTGGCTACTATTCCTACCTCTTCTAGAATTTACTCCAAATCTTTCACTGTGCATGCTGCGAGGTTGTGGAATCGATTACCTACTTCAGTTCGCGAATCCACCACTATAGGCTCCTTCAAACACAACTTGAAGAGTTTGTGGATCACAGATCTTTAGGTGTGTGTGTAAGAGGTATTTATTTATTTACTTATTGTATTTTTAAGGTTCATGTTAATTAGTATGTGTAGCTACATTTATGTGATATATTGTCATACTACATTTCTTACAATCATAACATTTGTAAATGGTTAAAATTTCTATTTGTTATTACCTAAATTGCTGCTCCTCTCTACTGCTCAAAGGTTGGCTGGTAGAGATCCCTTTTGGGATAAGTCCGCCTTTGTACTTTGTTCTTTTTTTTTAAACCTGTCTGTACCTTATTTTCTTTTGTACAATAAAGAGTTTTTTACTTTACTTATAACTGTTAGAATAGGTAAAGTATAATTACCATACAGATTCGTGAAGACCTTTAGTCCGGGCAGAGGACAGGTCAATGGCCGCTCAATTCGCAATATTAAATTATACTCTAGCTTTTGCCCGCGGCATTCCGTACGCTCCAACCGCACGGGAAAAGTTAATTTAGTTGAAAAGTTTAAATTAAAGTTAGCAGAACTGGGTTGTGTGTAAAATATTAACTCCCCTCAGAATCTCCTTTTGAATTACTTATTCGGTATTCATTTGTTTTTCAGTAGGTAATTTTTATGTGGAGTGGTATCGGCTTTAGGATAACAGCTTAGTGGATGTTGTAAGAAGTGACTAAGGTTTTAGTATGTTTTAGAATGATTTAGTACTTATATTAGTATGTTAGTATGCTTTAAGCGACAGACTAACAACTTGTAATTATTTTTTACTTGTTAAATCTGACGTAAAAGCTAAAATAATGTTAAAATTGGAGGCAGAGTATTTTGTCCATTTAACGTTTCGTATACTACTGTTGTAATGTCTACATGTTAATTATTTTATTTTGCCTAAAGTAAAAATACTGACCTTATATTAATTATTTCCATTTTGCCAATTTTTTCTTTTTACAAAAACAAATTAAAATTATAAGTTTGAACCCAGTCAATTGTGACATCATCAACTCTACTAATTCAATACCAACTTCATATTTAAATACAGTTTTGAGTCGCCAATATTTAACTTAGCTACGACCTTCATTTTTCCACATAAACAAGTAAATAAGTAGGTAGTTAAACGACTTTTCATGTCAGTGCATAAAAGCTTATCATGCCGCGGTTTTGTACATCATACCTCATTAAACTCAACTTAACAGACTCTAAGCGATAATCGCTTGATAAGTTTTACTCATATATCAACGTAAGCATACTCTAATGTAAGTACGCCAAAAGTTCACATAATTTTAAAAGATTATTACAGTTTTTCATCGACGAATTATTAAATTAGCTGTGACTCAGAACTGAGGAGTGCGTTGGTTCCTCAAAATAGGTAGTGTCACTTTTCATTTCGTGTTTGAAATATTCCAATGGAGCGTAACAACACAATGAATAATACAACATGTAGCATCCAAATTTTACATAAACAAAACCACAACTACATCACGTTTCGTAGCCTCTTCTAGCATATTTTTAGGTTCAAAACAGATGAAAGAGGTAGGTATGATAGTGACAGGTTGATAGCCTGTCGTCTAAAACATACCCTAACATTTCCTTAGTAGCCTCTTACGAAATTCACGGGAGAAATAGAGAGGTGTTATTCTAAACCCAACACCACACGGCTCAGCGTGAGTACAGCCAACAACATTAATATCTGCAATAGCGAAACGTATAAAAATATCTGACACGTCTTACCGCCCCTAGGAATAAAGTCGTATTAGATATTTAGGCTGATTTATTGTGTCAGATGTGGTTGCTGGTCACTGTACCTACTCGTAAAGCTTCTCCTAAGAACATAAGCCATCAATCGTTCCCTTTACAGCCTGTAGATGTAGATAGATACCCCAGAGCCCTTAAAAGCGAAGCTGCGAAAAAGAAGACGAGACGGACACGAGTGACTTTAGTTTTTGCGCAACTTTCCACAACGGGGCATGGACGGGTCCGAGAAACGTGTTGTCACTCTAGTGTGGTAGAAGACACTGCCTGTAGCGAGCAGGATGTTGACGTTTCAAAGGCGAATTGGGATAAGCGACATTTTTTTTAGGATACAGGGTTGTACATGGTGGAAATTAGCAAATTTTGCTGGAAAGGCAAAATGGGATAAGTTACTAAGTATTCTATAAAAAAACACTTATACCATTTCACTTTTGAACCTTAGAATTGTTCTAGCCATCTAGCACTAAGTTACCGAAAATAATACATACAATATAATAAATGCTGAAGATAATCTAAAAGATCGACATTAAATAGATATGAATTAACACTGCTGGATAACGAAATAGTTTTTTTACTGGGGCCAAGTCTCGTGCAAGAGGAATGTCGACGAAACAGAGTTTATACCCAAAAATTTTTAGTCAGCGTCTTTAGATAAAAATAAAAATGGCAGATTGCCTACAATGGGCTTCAACGTCACCAATTTCTTCAGTCGCTTGACGTGTCATTTGTTCAAAATCGACTCCCGGATAACCTTTTCTTACAACCCGCTTGTCGTTTATACCTTACACAGTCAGCCCAAGATGGTACGGCATCCGCGCGCGCGCAGCACACTTACGCTGATTTATAGAGGAAGTGGGGAGGGGGGACGTGACGCTATCTCCCACGTACTAGAAGTACTGGCACTAAGTACTGCAATTACTGGTAGGGACGGAGGTCCGTTAGGTCGTGTTTTAATCTAGAGTTGCTCTCGTTTTGTTGAGCTGAAAGAAAAGTTGGGTGTGTCTGCGCATCTATTGGTAGATGTTGGAAAATTCAATGCGTTTTGTTTCAAATTCAAATTGATGTCACTTTATTTAATTTGTCTAGACGATGATTTTAACGAGGTTATAAGAATCGATTGAATGTGAGTCTAGTAAAAAAATATGGCAAGGTGAAAGGTTCCCAATCTATTATTTCGCATCAAGGTGTGGTGGTATTAATTTAGTACCTAATTACGTAAATAAGACAGACTGAAGGCTTGCTGAAACTATTGCATTTTCTTGTTATACGTACAAAAATATCTACTTGATAGTAATTTCGGACAACTCATACGCTTATGAAGGTTATGGACCGTGAACGAAAGTACTGTAGTTTAAATTACTTTCTGTTGTATTGTATCTAATCATAACTTTGTGAGACCTATTAAGAATTCCACTGAAATGTAAATGTTGCTTACCAGACATTGTTGCCTAAAGCATCAAAACGATCACGACAATTTGGTTGTTTTTACAATAATTATCGACATTATTTTCTCATTCCACTGAGCAATCGACTGGGAAGGAAAACAAAGGTTCTTTATCGATTCAGGGCTTACAGCCCGTAAAAATTGGTGTAGCAAAATTAAAATTTCAACAATTAAGCTGCGATTACAGCGCTGAAATTGCGAGGTACATTAAATTTCTTTGTCTAGTGACTTTAAAAAGTTATCAGATGAAGAAACCATGACTTCTCAATATTCTTGAAAAATGTCGCTTAATCCATTTCACTTTTCAATCATCGAAACCTATACGAGATAACATAGAGAACAATATAATCGCTTGGGAAGTTGACTTACTATACAAACTTGTACATACGTGAAACGAGCAGCGGGCGGGCGTCGTATCACTTCTATTTCCTTCGCATTGCTATAGTTCGGGTGCTTACTCTAGATTAGGCTTGGAAGGTACGTGATATAGCCACGAAGTTTCCTGCTCCGGATTTATTTGGAGCCAAAGCTTTTTGTATTGTAATTGAAGCTTGTTATTTCGTAAATGTAGCAGGTGTTTTCCTAAAATGGAAATACTTTCAAAAGTATTTTATAAGGCAATTGGATACAAATTACGGAACGCTTAAACACAATAATGTTTGGAAATCCAGTTCATAAAAACACGCGTAGATTTTAAACGGAACTTTAAGATGAATAGATAAAAATGTATCTGTAACTAGCGCCGTCTATTGAGTAACATTTCATGAAATTGATAAACGAATTGCATTCAAAGGCCTTTTTAAGATCTCAAAATTGCCCGTGATCAGTTCAATCTTACTGTTTTGATCGTAGACGCAATTGGGTATTAAAAAAAATCTAGTCCATCAGATAGACTACCAAACACATATTTTTGTTTTGAAGTTTTTGTTTTGTGCAATGAAGTTTCGAGTGACATCAATATGTGGTTCAATTTTTACCACGGCGTGGCGTCACAAGCCCCTACTCCGGAAGTTTCGTGATCTTTTTTGTCGATGTTTAATTGTTTGATAAATCAAGAGAGACGTGTTTCATATTTTTCTATAATCTAACTACCGGACTAATCAGAATGAAATATTTTTAACCCAGTAGGTATATGACTATTTCAAAGCTGAAAATACTGCTACAAGTATAACTTGCGGTTGATGTCCCTTTACAGCCCTCACCCTCGTGGCACTTAGATACGATAACTGTAATCATACGTGTCATAGGGATCCGATGCATAGGGGTGTACCCTGCGGCTTGTACAGGGTTGCCCTCTACTGGGAATAATAGTAATTACCAAAAACGAAAATAACTACGGAATGTTCGTGAAAGGTACGGTGCTGACATCTTTCTGCGTACACTACAATAGTAATACATAAAAAGGTAAAGATATTATGGATTGTTGTTTTAAACAACCGAGATTTAAACTTACGTACGTAACGTATTTATCACTTAGAATTACGGAAATGAAGTAAAAACAAAGTGGTTGTCATGTTCACCAAAGCTTCAAATAATAGAAAAACAACAATAACACACATACATTCATGTTTATCTACTATAAAAAAAAACAAAGCTGTTCTTCTTTAAAATTTTCAAAAAACTTACCTAAAATCTCGTTAAATATTGTTTTTAATACTAACTTAACTGACATTAATTTTGAGCGAAAACCCATCCAAATCCTGGTAACCCTGACCATACTGCGAGTGACAAATTGTCATGTAGGACCATCACTATACCGATAGCATCGGGGTCAACGCTCCCATTAAAGGTTTTAAGGCTCAAAGCTTTTTACATTATTAAAGTTTCGTCATAAACTGCATAAGGGATATCGATTACGTGTTATTATTATTATTGCAATATTTTAAAAACTGAATTTTGAGTTTGAATGAGATATCAGGGCCCATTTCTTCAATATTTTTTTTTTCAGTAGCACTCGTGCCTCCCGTCCATTCTCGAATGTTCCTTAGCCAGGATTTTTTTCTTCAGCCTTCACCCCACTTTCTAGCAACTCTGCCGACCGTCATGAGTTGTAGTAAGTCGTACTTTTGTAGTATAGAATTAATAAAAAAACATAATAGAGCTTACTTTAGTCACGGGATTGCGTGAAGCGGGGTAATGCGGCCAGCGTCTTGGGGACCATGCCAGAATCGTCTTTTGACGACGGATATATACAATACTTATACATAGTACAGTAGTTTTATTTCACTTTTATCGGTTTTTAAGAAGTTTTAAGTATTTTGTTATTTTACGTATTTTATGGTGAGATCAAATTTAATAAATTCTAAGTATGTACAGAACCAAAAAAAATCAACATTAAAAAAAACCAAATTGCAGTCTGTACATACATGGGTGTAAAACATAATTTTTCTGCGTGAATACGAGACGAGATGCGAAGTGAATTGGCGTCGCAAAATGCATGGAACGCGTAAAAGCATTTGGTATGATAATAAGCAGGGGTATTGTGAGCGCGAGCAAAACTTCCAACAATTTGACGTAATTCAACGTCGCAAATCTTACTTTTCTGTGGAGCTATCTATCGTTACGAATGGACTATTCCTATGTAAAACTTACTATCTGGGTTATTGTCAACTCGCTGTGCGTAAGTGTAAATACTGAAAACGAAGGAATTAGGCAACGCAATATAATTCCAATATCGTATTACTAAATATTATAAATCAGAAAGTTTGTTTGTTTGTTTGTTTGTTCCGCTTTCGCGCCGTAACTACTGAACCGATTGCTTTGAAATTTTGCAGATGTAAGGATAGAAGTCCGGATTAAATAACAGGGTACTTTTTATCCCGGAAAAAAATTATGTTCCCGAGGGAATGTTCGCTTTATACCGCAATATAACCGAAATCCACGCGGGCGAAGCCGCGGGCGGAAAGCTAGTTGTATATAATTCTCAGTTTAGGTATACATAGGCGTCAAGTTAGCAACCTGTCACTATTATACCTCTTTCATCTGTTTATTAAACCTAATTATTATACTCAAAGTGACCACGAAACGTGAATTGGGCATGGCTTATCTATGTAACCTTTTGTGTGCTCTGCTTACCCCATTTGAGCATACAGGCGTGATTGTAAGTATCTAAGATCTGGAATGCGGTAATGATCGCTGTAGAATGCGGAGCTAGACAACATCCAGATCCTTGTTTTAAAAGATCTCTGCGCAGATATCTCGACTCACAAATAGGTCGTTCTCCACCCCTTGCATTTGATTGGATTAAGACGGGCATCTGCCACTGCAGGCCTTGAAAGTAATCTTTTGCATCCTTTAAACCCACACTAGTGTTACTAGTAGATACATGACCCTATTTGGATGATATACTAGCCACTGCTTCAAAATTATGTTTGAACGTATTGAAATCAAAATTCTTCCGAGTCTTACCTTACTGGGAAGTATGCATCAAAACATATTTGGTGATTTTTGAGATTCGAATTCCGATATCATAAAGATGACCATCCGTAGGATTGTTGTGTGAGTTTTTTGTCCTAGAGTCTTAAGTTACTTCGAGCAGTACAGATGTATATCAGCAGTTTATACATCAAACGCCGACAAAGATTTTGATAACAACAACAAACAACATTTTGATTTCGATCACGCTTTCGTCCCTTATTGTTAATGTAATAAGATACGGCGGGCGGATTTCTCGAAAGAGCGTTGTGTAATTTAAAAACAAAACACTACAAATACGATTCGTACTATAGGACATGCTTGCGCCAGACGTTAATAAAACTAGTTTCCTCTTGTACAGTCACCAGCACAAATATGTGATACAATAAGGCTGCAAAAGCATCTGATACGACTCTATTACTAGGGGCAGTAGGACGTGTCAGATATTTTTTGCACGCTCTGTCGTGGCAGATATTAGTGCTGGTGACTTTACCTGTACCATTCCAACGTATGCGTATTTTACTCCCTTCCAGATGATGCTACTATACAAGAAATATATTTCAGCGTTTGAATCACTTTGGACAACAATATGAGCGCTTTAACAACACTCAAACTGCGTTGATTTTTCCTTCGTAGATATTGTAATAGATATAGGATAAGACATACTTGTAGGCAATGTCCTCTGCCTAATTTCGTTGGGGTTGCTGGCGTAATATTTGGAGTTATGTAGATATACCTATACAGATAATATACGAAAGCACATTGGCCTAATGATGTCGAAAAGTTCGCTAGCAAACGGTGAATTCATAAGACCCATAGCAGAACTCTATACTGTTCCTCAGTTTATTTAATCATGTACCAAATTACTCACCAATCGGCCTTAAGAGGTCATCCTCATTAAAAGTTGGAGTCCGAATTAAGGAGTTTGTTAGTCATTTGCTGTAAAGTCAGGCGGAACTAACTCGAAGTTAATGAGCGTCCATTTAGCATGCAATGTTGCAGTGTTCTGTTGTGACGACGTGCTTTATACTTACAACCTCTGTGAAACAAAATGTTGGAGATTCGTTGAATAAGAATAGAAAGATCTTGCTATGCTTATTTTCCTTTTCTTGCTCGATTTTGTCGTGAATCCTTTTAAAAATTGCTAGATCTTTTTCTATGCAGGTAATTTTTAAAAATGGTTTTTCAGTTAGACTAAATATTTTATTGGTTTACATTTTTATTTGTAGGTACGTAAAAGAAAAAAAGAAAATAGACCACGGTGATTAGTATTCTTGAGACTTGCTATGAAAAAAAAAACGTAACCTCGTATTATTGAGTGTAACGAATCCAAATAGCTTAGGTAATAGCTTAGGTACATTATGTTCCAATCGACGGTGCCATGACGCGTGTCGATCGAAATATATTCACTTGTCACATTTCCGCTTCGTTGACTTTTCAACCAATAAGCACACCTGAAATCTATCAAGTAATTACTCGAACAGGTTAACTAACCAGGTACTTACTGGAGTAAAATATTCAATGGCGACGTCAAAGGCAAATTAATTATAAACACAGTGATAGGGATTAAAAATCAACAAAGTTATTATCACGTTCCCGCGCTTTTGTACAACCCGAGAGGGACAAGAGAGTCTCGTCTCAAGTGGAAATAAAACCGAGTAGGAATACCCGCGATTCCATATTCAGATCTGTCGGTGCGCGTTAACAATGGCGGTGGAAATGTGCAGAAAGTTCTTCATTTCCATCGTAGAGCCGCGCATAGACTTGGACGTTTTTCGAGCGCAGCGTTGCACTTGTACAATGGAGCCGGAAAAATAGATATTACATAGCTGCGGGTGTCTTAACTTTATCGATATGAATGCAAAATTGTTTCACAGACTGTTTGTTCCCTTTGTGACTTTATCGTGATATTACTTAGTATATTTTACTTCTTTTGATTCGTTCCTAGTTATCGCTGTCCCGCGGAAACTAATTTTTCAGGATAAAAAGTAGGTACTTAACCTCTATCTATCCTCGAAACCATCTACACATCAGGCATATTATTATGTACCTACTGAGGCACTGTATCCTCGTCATTTGTAGTTTGTCAAATAAAAGAAAAAATACCTGTAGAGTATCTACATATAATCCTATCTGCCGGACTAAATAGTTTTTTTAGTCAACTACCCAATTTCGTCAAAGTTTAAAGTAGGACAGTCATTTTCGCATTTAAAATATTCAGTTATTTTCGCAATAAATTGCAGTCCTACATTCGCCGCATATCGCCCGCCGACTCCATTAATTGCTGAAATGCAAGCGAGGGCTTCATTAGAGCTGTTACAGATATTATATTACGTTACACTTGACGTACGCTTTACATACATAACATATGTATATCTAGCATATTCAATTTGCGATCCGAATGCTAATTTGTTTCGCCTCTAATTAATGCAAGGGTAATGAATGAAAGGGATGCTCAGTGGTTTTAGCAAAATGTAATAGGCTAATAGGCACCTGCGGAATATAAAATGAAGGTATTATTTAACATCAACGTCATCACCATCACCACTACTATCTTTTGAGTTTATGCTTCTTAGTGTTGATATGACCAAACGAGAATATAATTTCGTCGTGTGGTGTCGGGTTTAAAATAACACTTGTCAATTTCTTCAGTGGATGTCGTATGACGCGACTAAGGATGTAATTTAAGGTATTATATTTTAGACGACAGGCTAGCAACCTGTCACTACAGTACCTCTGAGAAGTGTAAGTAGCATTTGCGAAAACAGGCGTGATGTGATATATGTATAATATCATATTATGAGAATATAATTTAGCCTTGGAGTAAGTCGCTCTTTCCCGACTTTTTCTACGTGTGACTTACCCTGAGACAAAATGTTATTCTCTTTAGGTTTTATTCATTAGGGTCCCTACTCGAAGGTCTCTAGTAGCAGCCATAGGGTTCCCCATGATTAGTGACACGTCTCACATTAAAAGAACACTTGTCTTTAACGCAACCGACACGACATGTCAAACCAAACACTTTCATCGTCACCTTTCTCTACCGATGCGGTCGTCTCGTGGTATTGCCAGGTTTCTCATTTCGATTTCGTTAAACGCCATTTGTGGTTTATCTTGTTTATTTGACGAGCACTGGCAACTTTTACATTACAAGGGCGCAGTCATTAAATCGGTTTATTTTTAGGTTAAACATTTTTTAACTGGCCGGTCTAGAATGTACCTACATGTTGGAATTTGGGCCTCCAACTTACCTTAATTGAAATTTGTTACTTGATACTTAGTTTGATGGATAATTAGTGTTTACACGTTGTGGTCAAATATAAATAGCTTCTATTTGTACACGGAACTATTCTACCAATGAATCAAAAATTACCGAAAGGTTCAATGAAACTTTTAAACAGAATCAGTTTGTTCTCTTAGATCAGTTAGCTCTTTTTTACTTAAAGCTAATTCATTACGTCTTATCTCAACAATAATTACATAATTAAACGCTAATTTCGAATCTCGATCATATCCTAATTCATTGTAATTGCGCACTGGCCTGCTATCCGTAGTAATTACGTTTGACCTTGCCTCCGGTTTTATAATGTGAGTGACAGGAAATGTGTGTATAGCGTTACTCACTCTATTCAAATTGCATACCACGCAGTACAATCACCATTATCGAACCGCTGAGGTGCACAAAAGTTTCCGAATACGACCATCTAGCGTTGACGTTCAAGTAACACAAAAAGCAGCAGAAGTATACTTACATCACGTGATGGTTTAGGTGCAGCGCAGACGACAGACTTTTTGTGCGATTGAGTCAGCGGCGCACAAAAAGTCTGGGTGGATTGTATGCATTGTGCGTCGTGTGCGTTACTGCATATAATTCCACAGGTTCTATTTTCACAGACTAAAAAGTCTGTCGCGGATAGTCTGTCGTCTGTGCAGGGCTTTAAGATCCCTCGAAGAAACTAACGGGGGTAATCGGCGCATCGGGGACAGCGCGGGGAGGTGAAGTGCGTCTGGTCTACCAATAACGTGTCGCCGTCCACCCCCCTCGCTCCTCGGATACCGAATAGACCTAAGAATTCTTTACTGCGCATACCCCTTCTACTTTTGCCGAGCGATCTTAACTCACTGCGTGACCACATACATACATAAATACATATTCTCACGCCTGTATTCCCAAGAGGGGTAGGCAGAGCACATGAATTCAAAAATCCAGTGCCACGTTTAGCAATTTCAGGGTAATTAGATGGTTAAACGTGATATCGCAGTGACAGGTTGCTAGCCCATCGCCCACAATACACTAACCCGGCACCACACGGGAAAACACATCATTCTAAACACATTATGTATAATTGTTTTAGTTGTGACAAAGGAGGAAGCAAGGAGTCGATTAAAATTACATAATTTTGTTACATGGTCTGGGTGTGTAATAGAAAGGAAGCAATTATTGTGATTGACTAAAACCCGCCGTAATATTTGTGATTCAACTTGCAATGTCCAATGATGTCAATTGATTAATAATTCATCGGAGGGTAGTAATTAACTTTTTGCATATTTAATACTGGCATTCCGTCTTTATTAAAATTTCTCCATTGTACGGAGTGTCATCTGAAGGTATATTTTAATTTAGAGGGACAAAAGTAATAGTAGTAGTAGTAGTAAACTAGTATGGAGTGACCGAGGATTTGATGCAAGCATACATGCTGGTTGCAAACAATGCTAGTTCAATTATTCCAGTGCTCTTCATAGAGATATGAACAGTCTACAAATGCGCACAACTTGTAGACTAGTTATGATGTAATTTCTTTATTTGGGAGTGGAAGATCAACTCAGTGAATTGCGTGACAACAGAATCGGAACAAAGGAGAATTGATAATGTACCTACACGAGCTTATTCTCTCTATATTACGTACATAGTTATTAGATGGTATTGAATTCGATACATTGACGCTGAAGCCATGAATGTAACATCACCTTTTTTTGAGAAAGCGCCACTTCACCTCAGGGCAGTTTAGATATCCATGTAAGTTGATAAGTCGCCCGCAAAGCAGCGGAAATATAAAAGATCCTCGATTATCTTAAACGAAGAAAATGTATTCTATTTAGGCTAGTTTTTAGTAACAAGTTACCCCGAAAAGCAACACTTTATCTTGAAATTTACATATTTGACACCTGATACACAAAGTAAATCTCCGAAGAATGGCCATGGCATACTTGATGATAATGATACTGATAAAAGCGAGTAATACAATTATTCCCTCAATCCTCCGGTGGCAGGTGACGCAAAGTTTGCTTAATTACGCACACTGATAATTAAAAACAACTGAGCTATAAAGTTATTACTAAACCGAGATAGTAAATTAACGCACCGACGTTATTGTGAAATGTTTCGCATTGTGAATAGCTTTTGTAATTCGTTATTTTGACAATTTCAATTCTAGATCCGAGGCTGATACTGACATTGCGTTTTAAAGAAATACTTCAATTCAAAATGTTCTTACTTATTTTATTTATACAGTTGACACATTTGATCATTTACCGTAATGCTATGGTATTATTGCATCGGCAAAGTGAAATTACGAGTGTCACGTGCTCAAACAAACAAATTCTAAGTTATGCATGCTTTATTTTGATTGTTTTAACCTGTTGTCACAATAATTATAAAATAAGATTTCCTAATCTGATTCCTACATCATGCCTGTATTCCGAAATAGGGTTGTAGGGTAGGTAGAGCGCTCAAAATGCTACATTGACAAAACCATGACTATTTCACGCTTTGTACCGACTTTTAGAATATTTTAGAAGAGGTATTGCAGTTATTAACTTATTTCCATAGTCACCTCTTATGACATCCACGGAAGAAATGGAGAGGAGATTCTAGGTCCGACGGCACATGGGAAACCTGATTTAAATTTGCTGAAAATCGCAACGTATTGTGAGAACGTTATAGTTTGCGCAACTTCTTAATCCTAGTTGGCACGCAAGGTTCGTGGAGTTAACGATAATGACGTCAAATGCATTGATACTAAAAAAGTGTAGTAACAATGAGCGATATCGTACGCACTTGTCAGCCCGTGTTACTCAATAAGATAGCTAATGTTGATTTGTTATTTATATATTAGGTAACAGTGCTTTGGGGTCAATCCGATTTCCAACTTAGTTTTTGCTGCAAAAAGCTGATTTTTAATTTACTCTAATTACTCCCCATGCTAGTAGAAAAAACTGGAATATATTTGGCAAGTAAATTATTCAGAGTACTTTTTATCGTCATAAATTAGCAATTAACCTAGAAGATAATAACGTAAAAACGATGACAGTTTTCTATCGTTGCTTGGTTGTTTTGCATACCCGCCTAGCCTTTGCCTTACGCCAGGTTGGGTATTACTCGGTGGTATCCAATGCATAACATGCATATCGCACGCCGCGGTTGGTTCCCGGTACACTTGGTAGTCAATTAGCCATCCACTGGTTCTAGCCCGCCTCGGCAATTTGCATAAATTGATCGGTGTGTGTCGCGACGCGCCCAGGCGTGCGCCGTGCGTCCGCGCATCGCACCCGCAGTCTCGCGCCTAACCGACGAACTGATACACGTTCAGCAGTAATGTGTAATTACATCCTCAATGTTGTAATTGTCGGGCAATTTCGTACTTTTACGAGGCTATCGCTCATTTTCTAAACGGCCAGTCAAGTTTGGACTGCGGCGCGTGTGCGTCGATGGCACCGACCTTTAACCGGCGTCCTATGTGGTTATCCTGTGCGTAACCGACGTTTTATAGTGATCTCGCCTGAACCTTGACCCATTTAGTTGTGCTTTTAGTCAAAAACCTTCGAAATGCGTCAGCGGTATCAAATTAAACAGAAACTGTACGTATTTGATTATTGTTTACGTATCTGTTAGTAACTTAAGTGACAGCCTTTCCAGAGTTCGACTCGCGTCCTAATGACCAAGATGTCCGTGACAGACGTCCAACACGCCTGCTATCTGTGACATGCCGCTCACTCGTGCCAAGTGACCACAATTGCCTTTTGCTAGTGAATACAATAGATAGAAAGTAACTGAGGTCTTCGTATGTCCGTGTTCAAAATGCACAAACTGTCCGAAACAATGGCATTCCTGCCGAGCGCTTCGATGCATCGCTTGATGGCATTATAGGAAATATAGCGAACAAATGACCCTATCGTATTACACGCTGTCTTGTGCCAAATCAAGTTCATTTCAATTTGGTACGTGTATTATTTGTAGCACTTGCGGCTCGCTCGGACGGATGGTAATTGAATGTTCACACGCGGCCGTTTTTAGACGAAACTCTGATGGATCCATTAAAAGTTCCTTCTTTGTTACGATGTTGTTTATAACCTCGAGTACGTAATAGGATAAGCCGGAAATAAAACTTTATTAGCATTAGGTCGACTCTAAGGGATTTGAGTGTTACTGTATAACATGTTCAAAGGTTTTAAAAGCTCGTTTAGGTTTATTGCAGGTTAAACGCACCTTCGCATAGGCCAGTCAGTACATTGTGTCGTCATCGGCGCACAAACTGTACAATGTTGGATGTTTTGTAATATTACATTGTTTGGCGGAAATATTCGTCGAGTGTGTAAGCAGAGGGTAATTGTCCCGCTTCAATATCAAAGCAAAAGCGGCAAAATATGCGTTGCTACCTCGTTCTTTCTGGGAAACGAAACGACGTCGATGAGTGCCCGCTATCACGTACTTTAGATCTTATTCCGTGATCGTAAAGGCTTGATTCCGATGTTAGCACTCAATTTTCTAACTGCGAGTCTGTGAATATGTAATATTAAAGTATTTTTTATCTCTTTTCAGGTAAGTTGCTGATTCCTGTTTACATAATTACGTGGGTACATGAGATAAGATTACGTCTAGAAAGCAGCTGAGCTTTTCTTTAGAAAGTCATAATTTGCTGCAATAAGATATTCGTATTCTAATATCTATTCGGTATTGACTGCTGAATGTTAGGAGAGTAGGTTAATTTATTTGCATGTCAAGTTTGCCTTAAGATTATTGCGCATGTATCAAGTCAAGACTGCCTTATACGGAAACCGCCTCGAAGTATCTGACAATGACAGTTGATTAGTTTATTGCTAACTAAAGTGCCGACTTCTTAGACAGATTGACGGACTTTAAAATGAACTTTAGGTATTTCCCTAGTAATTTCGATGGGTGTATTTCCTTACAATTGGAGATACTAAATTGATTAGTATATTTGTGTTAACTTGCGAAGTGTGAGTTGTATGCATTGTAATTTTTTTCTCATTCATGCTGTTCAGGAAAATATTAGAGCACACATTTTTTTTAAATCCATGTTAGATAAAAGGAGTTTGTCGACTAGAGCATACCTATAACTATTTTCCTTAGTCGCCTCTTAGGACATCCAGGGATGAAATGGAGCCGTGTTCAAAACCCAACCTCACGGGATGAAAATAACCTGCAATATTCAAGAGTTATGACTTTGAGTGGCCTTAATTGGACGTGACCCGACGCGATCTAGTTTATGCTGCAATTTTACACGTCGCGATGGCTATTATAATGTACATTTTTATTAAACGTACTTATAAAAAAATCTCCGTGTGGTGCCGGGTTAGAATAACACCTCTCCCCCTTTCTTCCCGTGAGTGTCGTAAGAGTCGACTCTGGAAAAGGGTTAGTGTATTGTGGGCGAAAGGCTAGCAACCTGTGACTGCAATGTCACGTTTAACCAGCTGTTTACCTACTTGAAATTGCTAAACGTGGCACTGGATTTTTGAATTCATGTGCTCTGCCTACCCCTCTTGGGAATACAGGCGTGAAAATATGTATGTAAGAACTGAATAAAAAAATTAAAAAAAAACCTAATTTTTCAGTTTTTTTTACAAGCGATTATCGAATTTCATATGTTCATGGTCTTTGTCTATGTAACGTTTCATAGGTTCTGCCTGCCCCATTGGGGATACAAGCGTGGTATGTACGATGTATATCAATTTGATGTAATCATCGCATTGTTCGACAGTTTAATTCCAAGGACTGACACACTGCTTTTCACTTTCATTGCCAGTAATCGTACATTCGCGATGCGCTGGCTGTAGCATAATTTTAGGTTCAAACGTAGATGAAAGAGGTAATACCTATTGATAGAATCTTAGCCAGTCGCCTAAATCATACCTAAACCTATTTCTTTCGTCGTTTCTTCGGTCTCTTACATCATCCACAGAAGTAATGGAGAGGTATTTATTCTAATCCAAACCCAACAACACCAGTTTACTGAAATTACCCAAGAATTTTGCATGCAATTGTTTCCAAACATTATAATCATCATTATAAAACATGCGTGTTTAAGAAAAACGGATATCTAGCTTAAACCGTTTAGCCCGATTTTTTTCCGTTTTCCTACGTGATTTACTAAACTAAACATAACTTCATTCCTTAAGTACTCATCCATCACTTACTGCATATCCTGTCTGAGGATATGAAACAGCAGGAGCAGGATATTCAATTAATTACCAGCGCCCCTAGCGGACCACGATGATAATTAGAAATAAGATGAGTGTATCATTTCTTATTGTCCAATTACGTTCTTCCTATTTTCTTTGGACACTTTTGCTTTAGGGTGTAATGCTCATGTTGTTCTGCGGTCGTGGTTTCGACCGCAGATGATAACTGCAGAAGTCATCCAGAAAATGTTCAATCTTATCCGTGCTTTCTGGCAAAATTTAAGAGTAAGTTTCATGTATGAAATCGTTTGTCATTCGGCTACCTACTATTTTTTAATTTACGCTTTTTGAGCTTCTACTCGACTTCAATGCATAGAAATTCCCAGTTTACAAATAACATTTGTGCACACGTTTGTATATATCAAAAACAAAAGCGCATCGGTCATGTATACACAATAAGTGATCGCCACTTTTTATAATATCATTGAGTTCTGTGGGTTACAGTGCTTTTATTGATGTTTTTATTGGGCCGAACATTACGCTACCAGAGTTTTTTGATTTATACCTTTATTGCTCTCATTTCTGTCTTAACAATGGTAAGTATTACAAACATTTGAATGATCTAACAGTGTCGCAATAACTGTCACCATGGCAATATGGTTCAACGGAATGATGCCGTAATCTCACTTCCCGGGTTTTAGATAATATCATTTATAAGCGAATATTACGTTTACTTACACCCATTTCTGATTACAATTTGGAGCATTTCCTTGAATGTACTTAAATAAGTAAATAAGACTTGAGTTATAGCCTGAGTGACTGAGTAGTCACGGATTGCGTACCTTTTGAATGTAGGCCTAGTAATAAATAGGATTGCATTTTTTTTTGTGTTTAGTATTAAGTAAAACTTTCACTGTATAAAAGAAGAAAAATTGTATAAAGGAAGGAAGGGGTCTAACTACAAAGGTGGAGTTATCAATTTAGGGATCTCTTACAGCCAACCTTTAGGAAATAAAAAGAAGGCTTTGCTCTAAGTCAATATCTGTTCGGAAAAGAAACATAATTATAGACAACAATTTTACTGCTATTGTAGAGACAAAAATATTTCAAAGATAATTTAAATTTGAATTGTGAACAACACTGAACCTAAACTTTTGTTAAGATAAAGTTAGTCAACTTCGACTTCTGTTCTCAGAATTGCCCAATTAAAAAAAACATTGTAATGTTACCAGCCCTAAAATTAAACAGAAATGCGGAAATGCCGGGATTTAAGCTGAGCCAATCACAAGTTAAAAGCTTGTAGAGCCTGTTCAGCGGCTGCAACCTTATTTACTACCTATTTTATTTAAACTTGTAACGCTATCGTACTTAAGGATATAAGCTCACATTAAGATTCCCTTTAGGGCTTTTAGTAGGTTTAAGTAAAGTTAGGCACTGGCTAGTTGAAAAAAAAACTTAAAAGAAGAAGAAAAACACGTAGACACTGTATTCGAATTTTAAATTTCATTTAAACTCTAAGTATCTCAACGTAATTTATAAAAATTGCTGGCCAGTTTAAAATATTTTTGTAAACTTTAAAATAAGTTGGTAGGCTAGGGTACTGCTAATGTGTTATTATTATTACTTTGTGCTACAACTTTGCAAGGTCAACCCACTTTGTATATGACTGTTATCAGGCCAATTTCTATTTTTGGATAACTAATTAGGTGTTTGCAAAGTTAATAAGATGATACATCTTTTGTATTATTCGTAGAATTGTTTTTTCTAACGAAGCTAAAAAGAAAACAAAAAGTCTGAAACAAAAGGTCCAGTTCACCTTTCAGCCTGATCAATGGGTAGTTTTGCCTGGAATGATTTCCGGGAGTTTTGAAAATTGGTAATATTATAGATTTTGAGGTGCTCTATCTGAATTTCTACTTTGCCACCTCGTATCTATGCCGCTAACGCCGCCATATTGGAAAAATGGCGCGTAAAATCAGCTTTTTGACAATATCTCCTGTCTGACTCAATTTACAATAAAACTGTATAGTACAAAATAAAACTAGAGACAATTTCCTACAATTTATGTCTTGGTGTTTATTTCATAAAGTCAATAGTTTTGGTGTACGAGCGCCACAAAGTGTACTCCAACACTACTCAACGAAAAACTCAGCTTGTCTTTTGTCATTCAATAGAGGTTTAGCCAGCCGTATCTTATGGAGTTATAAATATCTAAGGGCTAATTCCTTAACTATATGTAAGAAACTATCGCTTTACCGACTTCAGTGCTCGTATAATGAACGAAATAGGTACTTCTATTTTGCTCGCAAAAAAGCGTGAGACGTATGAAATTTTGCGGCGCTTGCGTCTTTTTTGAGCTAAAGTAGAGACCATTTTACCAAAAACGCGTAAGATGTCTGAAATCCTACGGTGCTTGCTGTTTTTTCGAGTCGATAAAGTTTGTATAGGATAACAATGCTTTCGATATTTTTAATACTTTATCACCGTATAAAAATTCCCTGAACTTCAACAAACATTTAAAAAAAGAATTGGCCAAATTGGTCCAGGCGTTGTTGAGTTATGCGCTTACCAACACAATATGCGAAGTGTACTTTGTGGCGCTCGTACGCCAAAACTATGGACTTTATTGAATAAACACTAAGACATAAATTGTAGACAATTGCCTCTAGTTTTATTTTGTAATACACTGTTTTATCGTAAAATTAGTCAGACAGGAGATATTGTCAAAAAACTGCTTTTACGCGCCATTTTTCCAATATGGCGGCGTTAGCGGCAAAGATACGAGGTGGCAAAGTTGAAATTCGGAAAGAGCACATCAAAATCTATAAATTCACCAATTTTCAAAACTCCCGGAAATCTTTCCAGGTAACCCCTTTAATTCGTTTCTATTGACTGGATCATTTTGTGAAAGATAGCATTGTGAGATTAGATCTTCTTTGTACTTCTGTCTTTGTCCTATTAAGTACTAACAACAAAGATAAAGATACATAAAATGTCTAGAAATCTATCCATTTTAAAGAGAAACGAATAAGCACGCATACAAAATTGTAAACAAACTGAAATCGACACCTCGATCGGTAAAGACGTATTATTAAGAAATATAAATCAGCAATTATGTTACAGAAACACTTTTACTTTCTTTATTGGTACGAATAATAAAGCAATAAACTTCGAAAGCTTACATTGGAACGTTAATTTTGTATGAGCAGGTGGATTTGACGTATAACTTAACGACAATTCGCCTACTCATGACTACGCTACGTAATGGATCACTTTAAACGACAATTGTATTGTATCACTTCATACCTACACGAAGTTTCTACGTTTTGTCGTTGCTCTAGTAAGTAGATAGTCACGCGATATTGCATCCTCTTGTTAATATTTTTTTATCCACTTCATAATTTTCTAAAACATACCTAGGTACTTTTACTCTTAATTTCTATTCATACTCTGCATTGTACTCGTACATTTTGACGTGACGTCACATTAAAGCACAGCCAACGGATACTACAATTAATTCAACATTACAGAGATACAAATGTTTTTAAAATTAATTAGCAAATTGCATTAATTTTACACATAAAGCCGTATTTAATTTTGCGGACGTGTTTTACCTACCTGACGTGTGAAATTGATTGCGTACGGTCGAATCACTTTAAACAAGGCTTTGTGAAACAAAATTAAGTACTTACGAGTAGCTATCAAAATATTTTGAATGAGTTTGTAAACAAAACGTAAGTAATTTAGTGTTTCATAAGTAATATACCTACCAACACCTACCTGATTTAGCATAGCTAAGACTTTGAGTAACAGATTGACGAAAAGTAAATATTGAATCTTGCTGGGCCATAAAAGCGAACCATGCAACAGTTATTATTTATACAAAATACGAGGAAGTCGGCTCATTCAATAAACTAGAGTCAAATAAATAAAAAACGAGTATGAACCGCTGCAATTGATACCAACAAGTGAGAGGCGGAGGTCCAGGATATCTAACATTATAGTACAATCTGTATTCGTTATACGCCAAACCAGCACAACGAGATTAATTCACAGCTCTGTCTACAACAGGCACTACTTTGTCTAGCTTTAAAACACATTCTCGGAACAGATTCTAGCTATAAAAAGGAAATATCACGTACCATTAAGACGCGCCGCGAAAAGCTTTTCTTTACAGAGAATGCAACTAAGTAGTATGAATTCAATGCCAACTGAGTCAGTGTGGACTGTGACTGTGGGTACAGGTGTCGGTCTTAAAGTACCATGTAATTTATTCAAGCTGCCACCTTCTGGCGAAGACATTCTTTCGAATTTGTCTCAGCCAATATCATATGCTTACGCTTGACTGGTTCGCTTCGCATTTTCCTAGGATTATCATCATCACTGCCACCATTTTTATGTTAAAAGTTAAATGGGTTTCCGTCTCCCAATTTCCTAAATTTCCTAATTACTTCCCGTGAGTGTCGTAAGAGTCGACTCTGGGAAAGGGTTAGTGTATTGTGAGCGATGGGCTAGCAACCTGTCACCGCAATATCACGTTTAACCATCTGGTTACCCTGAATTTGCTAAGCGTGGCACTGGATTTTTGAATTCATGTGCTCTGCCTACCCCTCATGGGAAGACAGGCGTGGAATTATGTATGTATGTAATTTCCTAAATTTAGTTCGGCCCTTTCGCATGTATCATATCATAGCTTACCGAAATGTTATTTACATATTCACAAGCCCGCATATCTCTTGCTTTCAGCGGATACGTTTTTGAATATTTATGCGCGAAGTAAGCGATTTGAGAGACCGAATATTTTATAAGGCATAAGCATTCATACGGAATCACTCAGAACTTTCTAGCATTTTCTTTTCAATTCCGAAGCGTTCGTTAAGGACCTTGTAAATAAGCGGTACATTTGTTCAAGTGCTGTTTGCGGGCTTCTGTTTGTTTTCCCCTCGGTTACACCCTCGGCACTTGGCAGTCTTAATGGAGTAGCCATTGATGCATACGGCGACTCGTAGAATCCACTGGAGTTCCATACCTTTCTAAATTTTGTGGTACAAGTTGTTTTCCCCGTGCGGTGTTAGGTTTAGAATAAATTCATAAACTAACGCTGCACTTCTTTCTTCCGTGGATGGCGTAAGAGGTAACAGGTTTGGGTATTCTTTAGGTGATAGGCTAGCAATCTAGCGCTATTATAGCTCTTTTGTCTTTTTTTTCACAACCAACACAACCTAAAATTGTGCTAAAAGTGGCTCGTATGTTACTTGGGTTTACAAGTGTGATGTCTATATGTAAGTTTTCGTAATAAAATCAGCATGATTGTTCCTTTTACTGCTTAATTGTCCAATGATTGTGATAATGATAATAAGAACTTTATTTAACCCCGAGTCCGTAATTAGTTTTATATCAACAAAATTACTACACCGAAACAAATGTAAACGTATCATTAATTTTGATTCGACAAACGTTTCAACAACATTAGCGAGATAATATCAAAACCATTTATAATTCGAACTTTAAGATATCGAAATGTAAGAATGTGCTTTTATGAACAAGCGAGGCGCACTCAAGGTGGTCCGGTAGAGGCAGGAAGAATGCAGTTCTCACTTCAGACCTTGTTAGGTAGGATTTCGTTTTATGATCATTAATCTTCAGCGGTTGCTAAACTTCCAAAATGACACGCTGAAACTCAAATCTAGGTACATAATTTATTGCTGTGTAGGTAACCCGTAGGTTCATCTATTCATATTTCGCAACGCATCGTAACACGAAGTCATCGTGTATTATGCATAAAATTGTACGCCTTGTAACCTGCGGCTAACAAATCATTGCTTGACGATGGAACGATAAGCAAGGTGCGCCGTCGTTTCCAGCCAACGTCTGACTCTTAAAGGTCAGAAAGCGCTGACCGGCACTTTCTTTGATGATAGACTGTACTTCTTATTGCGCAATTCAAGACATCTGTGCTTATTAGCCGCCTCGAGCAACCACTGATTTAGCAGCGGCAATCCAAGATAGATATGATTGATAGATAGACTTCAGCACCATTACTTTTGCATATCATAATGCCAAAACAATTTTAAAGTCATAAGATCATTTTCACATAGTAACGGTGGATTTGAAACGCGTTTGCTTCGACCGTGGCTAATCGCTGGGGCAATGGGTGCCCGCAACAACGGAGAGGATAAAGCAACACGCAATTACCTACACACTACGTTGTTGCAATATTCACGAGGTACCCGCCTAAATCTCTGTTATGTCCCGTCTCAAGGCGCCAATTTCACATGCTCCCGAGTAAATGTAACGCTTTTTGTAACTTCAGCTCGTATGAAACAAGCTTTGTGGGGGCAACTTCAGCGAACTGTAAAAGTTAGATGTAAACTGAAACGTTGTAATAATGAGTTTGGAAAGTTGTCGGTCAAAAGTCTTTGTGAGGAAAGTAATCCCTTTTTTACCTTGAGAGTTAGCTTAACACGAAAGTTTGGAGGATTCAGCAACGTAAGACTTAGCCGGCTCGGTATTACGCGCTACATTGCTTGGAACAGCTCGTGTATTCAGCCGTGAATTGAATAACATCTTTGTATCTTTTGTCGTGTGTATGAAAGAGCTTCGAACGATGTCAATCGAGGGCCAGCATTAACTCTTTGAAGAGTCCGTCGCCCGCTCAATTATGATTGACCCTTGATCCCAATAGGACGCGTCGGGACATGCCCGAGTCCATTGTGTTACGGATAGTAGGTTTGACTTTATACCTGAAAATCATAGCACCTATAACGTTTTACTAGAACCTTTTAATAGCCAACCAAAACGCCTCCCGTTTTTGGAGTTACGTATCTTGAGATTGCAAGCGAGAATCGAACACAACTAAAAAAAACGCCAATTTTTGTCAATTCATTTTGAGAGGTCTAGTCGGATCAATTTATTCCTGACCCACCGCAGAACGTTGCCGCTAATGCCGCTATAAAAGTAATAAAAAAATCCTTTGTCGAGTAATGTAATTTGATCGTGAACTTTACTGTAAAAATATATTTTACTAGCTTTCCGCCCGCGGCTTCGCCCGCGTGGAACTCGGTTACATTGCGGTATAAAGCACAACTATAAGAAAACTTCTCGTTTCAAACGACACACAGCGCCATCGATCTATCATCTATCGATCGGTTATCGATTGATATCGATCGGTTATTGTAAAGTAGAGACATCTAGCTTACAACTTGTGTGCTATCTGTGAAACGTCAGTCAAAATATAATCATTCGTATGTCACTAAACCGCTTACTTATTTTCTACAATATCCTACATAAAACAACGTTACAGTTATCGATTGATATCGATCTATCATCGATTGATATCGATCTATCAAGCAAACTATATTTTTGTTTTCCCTCGGGAAAATCATTTTTTTCCGGGATAAAAAGTAGCCTATGTCACTCTCCGTGCCCTAAACTATCTCTACCTAAAAAATCACGTCAATCCATCGCTCCGTTTAGCCGTGAAAGACGGACAAACAAACAAACAAACAAACAAACAAACAAACAAACACACTTTCACATTTATATATTGGTACGGATGGTGGGTCTGGAATCAACTGGTTCAATAGTACCTACCATCACAACATGAACCATCCAAAATTGTACATTTTAGAAGCAGCATCGTCTTCACGTAAACTGCAAACTGCAAAACGTGAGCCGTGAAGTTAGAATTTAATCACACTTTAGTGAAAATATCCCGCGCAGCTGTTATTACCCCGAGAGAGCTTAAAAGTGCAAATTAAATTTCTCCACGGCAAAGGCCGGCCGTACAAATTGTATGAGGTTAGGTTTTATGAATAAATATATACTTTGTACTACAGGATCGAGTCCAGCCGAGAGATTACAATATACTGAATTTATTATGGGGAGTACTTACACGTTGTCCGCTGCTTTTACGTGCTTTTATGATTCGAGTATCAGGATCAGGTACATTACGTACATTTTCTCGCTTATCCCTTATTATAGTTACGTAAAATGGCTATTATGAATTGGCAACGTATAAACGTATTGAAGATTTCTTTTGTCGAGCAATGGAATATCACTATGACGTTCACTACAGGTTCTAGTTACTGTGGGTCAGAAATCAATCAGTTCAGTGGTAAGTGTTTGCAAATATAGAGAAAGCAAAGACAATTGTTTGAATACCAACAAAGGCTATCCTAAACTCCATCGTTATTTAATTCTCATAAGTATAATGCAAACTGATCCAACATAAACACGGTAGTTGGTCACGTGGGATAATGGTTTCAAATGAGGTATTGTTTAAATGTGTTGCTCGTCATTTGGCGGCTTTCACAGTTACGTTTTGACTGGTAAAAGCTGAATGACAGCAGTTACTTTTGATGTAGGAAGTTGGCAACGTGACAGCGCGAGTGCGTCTGAATAACTTTAATTATTAATGTAAAACGCTTTAAGATTTATTCATAAAACACTTATATTAAAATAAAAACTACTTACCAAAAATTAACAAAATAAAAATAAAAATGTAAAACATACCCTCGGGGAAAGGTGCCCAGCCCAAAAGGTTGGCGGCGTTCCCTCTACATTTTTTACAGCTGTACATTTTAAAGTTAATTATTGCCCGTGTGTGTATATCACCAATATCACCTCTTCATGTATTGCACGTATGTCGCAAGAGGCAACTAAGTAATTAAGTTAAGTATGCTTTAGACGACCGCGACAGGCTAAGAACCTGTCACTATTCTACCTCTTTTCATCTAATTTAAAACGTGTAATAGTCATGGGTTTGTCTAAGCATCGTTTTGTTACCTCCCACCGACCCCATTTAGGAATACAGGTGTGATGTTTAATTTGTAGTTTAGTTAATCAATTTATTTAATAGTATCGTTATGTTTTATACGGAACCTTTCATAAACGAATCTGGATTACACTTGACCGGTGTTTGTTTATCCTATTCTAAAAATTGATAGACAAGAACATAGGGTAGCACATAAAAATATTTAATTTATTAATTGGACAGCCCAACTATTCGAAAGTAGCTTTCACACGACGCTCATGCCGAGAGCAAAAGTAATGAAAATTAAATGCAAATTTACGTCTTAACTCTCTGTTTAAAGGTCATAGAAATCTTGGCTGAGACACCTGTGGGTGACCAGCACAGCCTTAAACAGCCGAAGTTGCGTATGGGAGGAATATTTACCAGATTTTTTTGAAAATGACTTATTATGTAAGTCCTGTACTTACAATCGTTCGGTAATGTTAGGAAATGAAAATGAATAAAAACATTGTTAATCACTACTGGTACTAATATGGTTTTACCGTGTAGTGTCGGATGTAGAATAACAACTCTCCATTTCTTTTGGGGATGTCGTAAAAGGCGACTAAAGAAGTCACGAAAGCTGAAATAGTCATCATTTTGTCTGTCACTAAAACGAACTTTCATAGGAAATATTAGTATTAGGTGCCAAGGCCTTTACATGGGGAAGTCGACTCCGCAGTTGAGGAACGCTCAGCCTGTGAGGCCTTATGAAATGTCTACGGCAGGGGTCACCAGTTAGTTTCGCTTGGGGTCCATTTCAAGAAATGAAATGATATTCGCGGCCCACACATTTAATAAAGAAAAAAATGAACAAAGGTAATTACGGAAATTAAGTACAAAGGTATTTTTATTTACACATCAATGATAAAAGTGTCATTTTTTATTGTTGATTATCTGTCTGAAGTTTGGAGTGGAATTGGTGCAAACTATTGATATTAAATCCTGAAGATGAATGAAGATAATATTTTTTCGGTCCGCATACAATGCGTCTGCGGTCTGTATGCGGACGCGATCCGCCATTTGATGACCCCTGGTCTACGGCGAGCATGTAACGATAGAAAGAGACAACAATATGTTGGGAAGTGGACCTCCTATACATAGTAGTATTACCTATTCGGTGCATTTGCTCAGCAGTCATAGAAAACCGAATTATAACTTTACTGCTCACGCGCCAGCTAGACGCTTCGTGACGTTGCATAGCGTTGCAACACGCTGATTGCTGTAGCTGGCCATTTCAAATTCGCCTCTTGTTTGGTTCCCATTCACCGGCTTGCGACAAAAAATGTACGATTACACATCAACTCGAGATCATAAAGATATTTTGTTGTAAAAGAGGTCACGCCATTCTTTGATATTACATGAATCATTTTGATAAACTATACAGAAGAACCCACACAATAGCGGTATCTTAAAAGAGTTATCATTGCTCTGGTGGTTTTAGTAGTTTACTTTAACAAATTTGGATACTCGTAGGTAGGATCAAATTGCCTTGTTCCTCAAGTGCGTTCATAATAAAAAGTAAGTACTTTGGTTCAATTCAAGCAGGTACAAAATATAAGGGTTAAAAGTTATCGATCAATTTATTTTATGACAGATCTGTTAGGAGTTTTCAGCATTGCTTCCTAAACATTCCTATATCTTTTCGTTTTAATTACCTACTTACAAACATAGATTATTCACGTCAAATTTCGGGAGACGATCGGTTTTCAATACATCAACCGATTTAGCGATTTGTCAGTCTACTGTTACGTCAACCGTCAACATTAGCTCTTTCTCATCTTGCAAGTCATACATTGGAGCTTGAACGCCATATAGCTATTAGATTAGGTCAGCGACCCCGGTTTCACTTTCTTGGGGTATCAGAGCGTTGCCATGGTGACGGACTGGCCACGGCCGTTGCACTCCATAATTACGTAAAGATTACCGATCCCATGGTCTAAAAGCCTTCCCGGTTTCACTTTCCAAGCGTTAAACATCTATACTCGTTATGCTAAGTGTCAATAGACCCAATTGTAATAAAAAATGAAATTACTACATCCGATGTATGAAAGTAGACACAGGAAGCTGTTAGTCGCCTTCGTTTATTTTCAACATCGAGGAAACTAGTTCTTCTCTGATAGGCTGCAGGCATGACGAACAATAAGGTAGTACCCAGGCTTTTACATACATACGCACATCACGCCTGTATTCCCAAATGGGATAGGCAGAGCACACGAAATGCTAAATAGACAAAACCATGACTAGTGTTGTTTATGTACCGATTTATTTGTTATTGTATTCATATGCCTATTTATAAACTTTATAAATTACATAATATTAATATTCTATTATATATTTATATAGTATAATTTGTCAATATTTGTTGTACTGTATTTCACCATGTTATTGTATCCTCTCTTTTTGTCGGTGTCAATAATCACGTTTCCTTTCTGCCTCTCAAAGGTTGGCTGTAAGAGATCCCTTAAGGGATAAGTCCGCCTTTGTACTTCGCCATTTCATTTGTGTATAATTTTGTTTTTTGTATTATTTTTTTTCCTGTTGTACAATAAAGTGTTTACTTACTTACTTACTTACTATTTCATGTTTCATAGACACTTCTAGCATTTTTTTGGGTTTTGAGTTGGGAGGAATAATAGTGACAGGTTGCTAGCCTGTCGCCTAAAATAGACTTTAACCTAATTCCTTAGTCGCCTCTTACGACATCCACGGAAGAAATGGAAAGGTGTTATTCTAAATCCGACACCACACCGATTTTAGTCAAGCGTTATTCAGGCTACTGAGCAAAGTTGAAAGTTTTTAACATCATGGCTGACTATGTGATGGTCTCGTGGCACGTAACAATACAAGTACATTGTAAAACGTATCCCATAAAACGTAGCTTACTGCCCACGCGACGAAAGTGATAGATCAGCCAATTGTGATCCAATCGAGCGCAGTTAACTTATATCTTTGTTCAGGAAATCGGGCGTTATATCACAATAGAAAGTTAGGCACACACTTGCTGGCGGTCAAGTACGTTTGGGGTCGAAGCTCCCGTCCAAGTCTAGGGTTGGTAGTACTGACAGATCGACCTTCTATTGTTTTCTTTTGCAGCGACGAAACTTGATTATTGAGGTTCTGAATTCGAATACCAGTTGGAACGAATAGTTGTTTAATGAATGCAAAAATGTAATTGTTCTCGGGTCTCAGATGTTTGAAATGTGTCTACATTTATGGATACCAACAGAAGTGAATTTAGTGTGAGTATGTTTTGTGATGGTACAGTGCCAATCTAAGTTGGCAAAGTTATAAGGAGTGGGGATAAGTCACTACTTAAAATCTTGTCACGTTAAAAACCTGAGACTGTAATGATCATGAAACCGGCTTTGCCATGGTTGTGTTGTTAGTTGATGTATATCTTTGATATTTATTTTATTTAAAACTTAAAAAGGAATAACTTCAGACTAACTTTCCAACACAGCCCTACCGCCTGCGCAGCTAGGCCTTGCAACAAGTTGTCAGCGTATTCCTCCCACCGACTTATGTTTCATAATTCGGACATCTGGCGCGGATGGCTGATATATGCGCATACGTTACTCGAGCAAACTTGCGAACAAAGCCTACGTCTATATGTCAGGGACGGGGAACGCCCAGTGATCAAGATGGCCGTGGCATACTCGTGATAAAGGTGACAATAAAAAATATAAACAAATTAAGGCTACATCTACATATATTATACATACATCACGCCTGCATTCCTAAATGGGGTAGTCAGAGCATACAAAACGATTCATTGGCAAAAACATGACAAAACCTTCCGTGTGGTGTTGGGTTAGAATAACGCCTGTCCATGTCTTTCGTGGATGTCGTAAGAGGCGACTAAGAGATGTTCAGGTGTGTTTTAGGCGACAGATTAGCAACCCGTCAACATTGTACCTTTTGTTTAACTTAAAGCCTAATAATTTTAAACAAAAAAAAAACCGACTTCAAATTTGGGCTATACTGAAAGCATTTGTCTAATAATGAGGGTGACCTTCCATCACCAGCAGGCCTCACTAATTACTGAAATTATAATTTCCAGTCTGCAGGTGCATTCAGTATTGAAAGAATTATCCTTTAACTCCTAAGCATTAAGGAGTTGACCTTCCATCATCAGCTCAGTCATATTTTTTTTACTGCCAGACGTAAATACTGGTGTAGCTTTGAAAAATGTACTAAAAACATTACCTGTGCCAATAAAATTTGAGGGTTGCCCTCGATTTCCCTCATATTCCATCACCAGATCAAGATATGCTGGCAATGGGACCACCTGGAAACTATACCCTTTCAAACAAAAAAAAAATTTTTCCAAATCGGTCCAGGCGTCTTCGAGTAATCAGCGAACACACATAAAAAAAAATAATGATGATAAAAAAAATAATAATAATAAAAAAATATCCCGACGAATTGAGAACCTCCTCCTTTTTTTGAAGTCGGTTAAAAAATTGGCACGAAACGTGGAAAGGACGTGATTTTGTCTGTGTGGCAATTAGTGTGCTCTGCCTAACCCATTTGGGATCATAGGTTTGATGTTTACCTACGTTGTACATAAGGTCACTTCGCCATTTGTAACAACGGTAAAAAACAAAATGTCGGAGTTGCGTTGTCTTAAGTTGTAATTACATTTGCAAGGACAGCCTTAAACCATTTTTAGTTACAAAAATCTTATCGGCTAGTTAGTAGGTATTTAGACAATTAGTTATTCTAGAATGGCCGCCGAAACGAAATCGGCTTGAAAACACCGTCACGCTGTCAAACTCGAGTTAGCAACGCTCTTCGCGGTTATCTGTCATTTGCTATCTGTTACATAACATAAAAGACAAATCACTATCGTCGTAAAAATAGTCTGCTTACTTTGAAGCAGAGCTACACAAATCAGTCACAAGTTCTCTAAAACTACATATAAGTACATTTCGCAAATCATTTGTAACAATAATTATAAAATAACATCAAGGCGGTGGCAGGTTTATTTTTTATGACGTGTATACATCAAGCTTGTATTCCCAAATGGGGTGTTTAGAGCACACTAAACGCTAAATAGAATAATTTTCACGATCCGTTGCTATTTCTGGCATATTCTTTAAGTTTTCAGTTAAAAGATACAATAGGTGCTAGCCTGTCGCTTAAATTATACCTACCTTAAGCTATTTTCTTAGTCGCCTCTTTATGACACCCACAGAAGAAACGAAGAGGTTAAATTCTAATCTCGACACCGACACGCTTTTTTTACAGAAAAGAAGTTAAGCTTTGACTTAAATCCGAAATTAACTTATCTATTTTAGTTGTTTTTGAAGCATTCCGTGAATTCCTAACTTAATGGAAAGTCTAGAAAGGGCACATTCCTGAAGTGCTGGGCTCAAGTTATTTAGGTTCAATGGAGCAAGCAATCTCAACGCGAAACTGTATTAACAATCAACGGTTTTTCAATTAAACTTAGCTGAACTTTAACGTTATAATAGCTAAGTATGTGAACTTTGAAGAATACAGTTAGCAACTGAAGTTAAGATGTGAAACTTCAGAATGCAATTTGAAAGGGGTAAAAGCTATGTTGCTAAGTGTAGGTATTTTGTTACGCCCGACTCTAAAATCTAAGTGGATGATATGATCTTATCATTTCCAATCTAAAGGAACGTTGGAATTACTATTACGTTATTTATTTCGAGATGATGTACTGCGTAAATTATAGCTTTGTAATAACGTGTGTATGGGAGGCCGTGTTAAGCTTGGGAATATTATTGCATCAACGTAGTCCATTGTATGTGCGTATTTATGTAGTTAAGCTCTTTTGGTAGGTACTGCTATGTTAAGGTAAATTATATACACGAATGACGATTAAATACAGTGAAGAAGAAGCTATCCGTATATTCCGTACCCGAAAAGTGTAAACGGGAGTCTTTTACTGAGACCCCGTTGTTTGTAGGGAGCTCCCAGACAGCAATCGTGACTTGAAATATTCGCAGAATATTTTGTTTTAATCACAATAATAAGTAGGTATTTTAAGGGGGCTCCCATACAAAAAACCGGATTTTTTGCAGTTTTTGGTACGGAACCTTTGGAGTGCGATGGAGTCCGATTCGCATTAGGCCGATTTTTTAATATTACCTACCTGTCTAAATGACTAATCAAAGCTAGATAATATATCCGTGACTCTTCTAATTTTTGTAATTTATTTTAGTAAGTAAAAACAACAGCTAAATAAGATTTTTCTCTCTAATTTAGGTCGCTAAGTCTGTGACAAGGAAAAACCGTCGCCCAGTCACGCGTATTTTACCATGACCGTGTGATTTCTAACAAGTTTTGTTTATCTTATATTTTACGCTGGTACTTTACTATAATACTCTCGATACAGTTTCTTCGTTATCAGCCCAATGCCGTGATAAATTATCTCCGTCATCTCAAATGTTATCAGTATCAGCATCCGAAATCAGTGATGTATGACCTTGCCTTATCTGACCATGGAAGTTTTGGGCGCGCCGGGAGATGTTTATGATCGATTAGGATGAACTTATTTGCTAGGTAAACAAGTGTTAGCTAAACAGTTGAAGTAAACTAACTTTTGTTTTGCTGAGAATTACTTAGGTACTTCATTTTAACAGCACATTCTGCGGCGTACTTTTTTCCGTTAGCTATTCTGGGATAAAAGCAGTCCGCTTAAACGTTAAAGGTAACAGACAAACGAAATTTAATAATGGTGCTTTAGTGCCACCAGCAACGTTTATAACTCAACGGTGGCTTTGTCGAAACTAATCTCCTTGTAAGTAATTGTTAACTATCTATTTACTTTCATTTTCACCCTAAAGCTTGTAGATTAAAACTTTTATTAAAAGCTTTCATCCTCTTTAATTATTCATCCGTCCCTAAATAGGGTTTATCTAATCAAAGCAAAAAAGCGTCTCCCCTGAAAATACCAGGCTCTAAGAAACTGTAAATTCACTTGTTTTTACTAAAGGGCCAGTACTTAGTACTTTTTTGTGTGAACGCGCATAGAATGAGCCATCGACGACAATTTGTATGTATGGCAGCTTCAATACGCGTATGGTGTTTTGTTTGTAACAGTTTGTGCCGCTATGTCGGCCAGTTAGCGCTTTTCGTGTGCGTTTCGAATTTCCACTCGCACGCTAACAAATACTGACTGGCGTAGTTCAAGACAACTTCATACGTGGAATACTCGTATGCCATTATTGGCTTACTTGGAGCATTAGATCCTCAGATTGTTGTTAACTAAACATCAGTTATTATGATCATATCCTAAATATCAGACGGTAGAACAGGATATGGAAAAATTTAACACGATGTTATGCTTCATTGACTTTTTATACCTGTCGAAATTACACCTCTTCCGTCTGTTTCTAAACCTAAAATTATGCTAGAAGTGGCTGCGTCGCGTGAAATAATCATGCTTTTGTCTATGTTATTTTTGGGTGCTCTGCCTAACCCCATTTGGGAACACAGGCGTGATTGTATGTTTAAAATATTATAAAGCAATAAAGAACATAAAAGGTAACATAGCAACTTGTCCCAAAATCCTATCGTAATTCCATGTTGATGAACAATTTGTTCCTAATCTCTGGCAATGCCGATATCGATACTTTAAAAGCAAAGAACTTCCGTCGCCGTAACGGAGGCTTATCTTCTAACTACGTACTTCTAATTAAGTACCATAAAACTCATAAAGGCACCTTTTTACGGCTATTCGTTTGACCCTTTCGGCCCGTAACTACAGAGTCGATGATCACCAACCAATAGATAGTCAAATCCACAGTTAAACTGCGTAGCAGATACCGTTAAGACCGCTGGTCAGTGGGTCACTTTTTTATCACTTACCGCTGCGTGTAAACTTCTTGTCATACAACCTCTTTTACGTGATCTAATACAAGCGGTTTTTGTGCTGAAACTTAATGTAGTTCGGCAGTAAAATAAGCTGAATCGTTTTGATTTGATTGTGAGCTCATAGGCCTATGCTAAAGTAATTAATTAAAAAAGTGGTTTTCAGAATAAAACGCACATCAAATGAATACAGCTAACTAACGCTCACTTCTACCTAACTCTTCCTAGATTTTATGAGTATAAACCAACATGTTTACCTATTAAAGGATAAAGGAAAGGACGCCAGCTTTAAAGTTAGCCCCTTTGTCTAAACAATAACTTCTATCTCGACGATAACATTTCTACAATACTTGGTCTGTGATCTTGTCTTAAACAATTCATTGTCGGTGTCGTAACATCTGTTGTTTCAGTTATAATTGATTCCAGTTCCTGCGCCTTATCTCTTAAAGACGGGAAGTGTACCATTATCAGCCGTTCTTTATAATAAACAAGATAGAATTCGACCTCACACTTTGGGTGTCACGACTTGTTCCCACGGTCGTTTTCATTTAACTATGGTACCTATTGTCTTTTGAAATGGTTCACGAATTTCTTGAGCGTATTTGCGCAGTGTATTGTTAAGAAAGAAAACCATTAGTCTAAGGAATGAAGAGAATTTTATCGTATTTATTTTCTTGACGGTTTAAGATCCGGCGGGCTTGAGATCACCGAAAATCTCTTTAAAAGATTCATGTTGAATTCTTGAGAAGTCTTATTTAACTTTTATCTTGAAGAAATGGACGCGCCAGGTTTTATTTTAGTTTTAGTTCTAGTGAAATAAGTCCTGTTTAAGGTCATTTAACTTCATGCTAAAGCAGTTCCAGTTGTACTAAATATTTTACGTACTATTTTGTGTCAACAGTGGAACCAATGCAAGGCCAATGGATCCAAATAAAGGTCATTCGTGTTGTGACGATTTGTATTCTTATCGGTACTATATGATCAGGCTTGTTGTCGCCGATTCATATGCTGTGCGGCAACCGGTTGGAATGCAGCCGAGTTGGTTCCGTTGGTTATTCAATAAGATGTTTGATCACTTGTTTATGCATTAGGCGAGAATTTTACAATTGTTTTGGACCTTTACCGAAATGAATCGTCATATCACGCTGTACGTAACTCCAAATATTAGTTACGTTAATTAAGAGCATTACTGTGTAAAGAGTAAAAAAGAATTAGGTACAGATTCTAAAGAATTGTAAGAAAAGAAAAGGTTCATCATTTACATTGGTTTTACCTGTTGATTTTCTCGACAAAATACCTTATATCTCAACATAATTGTTTTCCCCTAATGTCATAGATACATTATTGGACACTCACTCACATGTATGAAGTTGTCTTTCTGTATTTCACTGTTCACTGAGCCCCTAGATTGGGCTGTAAGAACTAATGGTATTTTGTGGATGACCGCAGAAAACTAACCCAGCCAAGTCAAGTTTCTGGAGCTTGCTGTAGCTTGTGGTTTTCTGAGGTTGCTTTAAGAGATTAGTAACTAAATGGCCCTTTGGAGTTTACATTCAAAAGATCACTATCAAATGGTTGTGTTGTGGTCAGGGTTTGAACAGACAAAATCTAGATACGCTTAGGAACAGTAATATAATTAGATCATAAGTAGATTTTGAAATAAGAATCGATAAACAGAATATTTTTATTTCGAAATGCAAAGACTAACTATAACTAAGCCAAAGTTTGAAGTTTCTACCCAAACGTGACTGAAAATTAGGCAGTCTATTTTTCTAAATGCACAAAGACTTTGATTGAACGAGAATTAAAATAACTCACGTTTTAAATCGAGTTTAGCTCGGCATGTGCGATTGGCAGCAGCAGCCGCCGCGGCTCCGAATGAAGGACTACGAATTAGCCCGAAACTCGATTTTAAAAGTGATTTATCCGTATTTTACAAGACTCTCGTCTCACGGTACTGTAATGTTCAACACAGATACGTCCTAAACATTGTTTGTCATATTTAAAGCGTGTACTGTCACGCAATCTAGGTTTGCAGGCGTTGGAGCGTGGGATATCGATGTTCGCGGCGGCTCATTCAATTTAACGCATCCCGCCCTCGCCGCTTGCGCTACTCATTAGCCTTTAATGTGGCGTGCCAGCGTAAAATTACAACATGTTTGCTATTATTATCAAACCGCGGTCAGGGTACGATTGGGCACATGTGTCATTTTTGAATAAAACATAGGTACCTACAACTACATACACCATGCCTGTGCTCCCAAATGGAGTATGAAGAGCATACGAAACGTTACGTAGATAAAACCTTCTTCACAAAACATTCTCTTCACTTCTACCCGATGTGTGTTAAAAGAGTTTTTTCTTTCAAGACGAAAATTAGATCAGTTCAGTTCTTCAGTTAAAAATGGGAGGAATACTTGCCTTGGACGAGAAAAACTGTGGAACTTGTAATCTGAAATGTGAATCCGTGCGACGTTGCTGACTATGTGTCAGTTTTCAAGACCTCATTTCAAGTGGTAGTGTTTGGAAGAGTAATTTTAAAATCCTGAACTCGTTGGAATTGATTTGCAAAAAATGATTTAGTGTTAACAAACAACGGAGATAGACAGGCAATCACTACATCGCTTACAACTTACTTAAGCTCAAAGTTCAAGAACGTTTAATCTTCATTAAGAAGTGAGTGGGTGGCCACGGCTTCATAATGCAAGCTGGATTATAATTAATATTGCAAAGGCTTAAGCAGCTACTTCATTCAGAGGAGCTTACTGCTCTTTTTATTAATTTATGAAGCGTAGAGCGGTGGCGCAACGCAATAATAAAAACAAAAGAACGCGAATTTTAATCAAGCACTTAAATAAAAACAATGTGATGTTTTGGGAAAAGAAGGCAATTTCTAAGGTAAAAGTATTAAACGGAAAATCTATTGTGGTATTTTTTCTTCGTAAAATTTCATGCATTATTGTCATGAATCAAAGTATGATAGGAAATTTCGAGAACCTAGCTACAGAAAGGAAATTTCGAGAAAATCCCTAATAAATATGGAGGCCGACACTCGCTTGGCAAGTTTCTAACCACACACGCAAATCACGTAATTTATGAGTACATGGATAATTATATTTTCCGTAAATACACTTATAACGATTGTTTGTTTTGTTCCATACAATTAGACAATAACGTCTCTGTGAATGAGGAAACAGTAATTAAGAGGATGCAATCGCTAATCAGATAGAAATTTGCATAATTACTTCGCGCACGCAACTTGCATATTGCGATTAATTAGTCGCAAAACACTTTACACAAAATATTTACACCTTACAGATATCACTATATCTACTTATGTTGGAGTTTCGTAGAATAAGACGTTTTAAAAAAATCCTACGATCTAATGACGATAAAATATCGGGTAACTGTTATTTTAAAACATAAAAATCTAGAAGATGGTAAATAAATTACAAAGCGTTTTCAATCAGATTTTCGTATCTGTTACGAATCGTAAAGAGATATCAAGATGGGCACGCAACTATGTCGCCATTAAAAAGAAAGTAAGTAATAGCTGCGTTTACTACAAACACTCCTATTATTTACACCAGTTTCCTTATCTAAAAGGAGAAGGAAATAGATGTATGGTTGCAAATACGGCCATTTTGAAGAGCTTTGTTTCTTCCGATAGCTGTTTTTACTGCCTCAAGTTAACTTACATTTGAATTTAATACGAATTATATGTTTAGAAAACATAGTGAATATTCGTAAACTAACATTTCTATTGTCTCCCGAACTTTGAGGTAACGTTCTTTCAATTGCGATTATACGTTTTGTATCAACCAAAGGGTTTTTTTTACCTTGGACCATTCCATTACAGTCCTTCTTTTCTTTAGCAGTTTGTGCCCGCATGCTTAACAATATCCAGCCGACGTCTCAATGGAATAATGATGATTGAACCAGACAATAATGTTAATGGCTCTATTACTCTTACGATTTGCAGCAATAACGCTCTTAATTCTCGCGTCAATGGTGTCCAATAAAAGATCTTGTTAAATTCCCCAGAGGACGGTAAAAATAACCATCAAAAGTTATGGCAGCAAACTTCTCACATAGAGCATCCACTGGTATTGTTATATGTACAGTTTTATAAAAACACGAACCGCGGATCGGAATAGCCGTTCCAAAAGTTGAAACAAAATTAATGTACGATTTACCTAATCTAATCCTAGTGGGTAAGCTGTTTTCACAAAATAAGTATACAATGCTTTTCAAAATCGCGATTTCTTATCTGGGTAAGGCTCAAAAAAATTGTACATAAATTAAGGGTTAATAAAAACAAAATCACGATCGCGTCACGTGTGTTACGAAAATTACCTATACAAAATGTATGGGTAATTGTCGTAACACAAAAGAATCAATTAACTTTTGTTTTTATTAAAGCCCTTAACTAGGTACAATTTTTTTGAACCTTACCCATCTTATCTGTGTTTTTAAAAAGCATTCCATGGATAAACACGCCGATGGAAACAATGCAGCCAAATTGGCATGTCTTTGTTATCTTCGGCAGCAAGAATGTCTAATGACGATGGTTGTAGCATCGCTCTCATACGAGCAAGATTAACTCAGTGGCTGCATTCAAATTACACTGAGCATGGAACAGTGGGCTATTTCGTAACTATAATTGGTACGTAGTTTTTCTAGAGCATTTCCTCATTAAAGGGAACGCTTTGTACTGTTTGAACAGTAGTTGTGCAGAGACAAAAGAGCTCGCGCCGGGATCGTACTAATAATTTGTCTACACATTTATTAGCCTTCTTGGAGGTACTTTATTCTTCTACTCACGCTTCCCGGGCACTTGCATTTACCATTTCAGGAGCTCGTGTTTTCTGAGTTTTCGCTTCAAATTGAAAATTTTATGTGAACATTTCGTTTTGCTTTTAGAACGAGTTCGTAGGAGTGGACACTTTTTCTTGGTTTCACTATTCCACTTAGCTTTCTCGAGATCGTAGCATGTTACAAGTGCACAAGATAGGAGAGACATCGCATGCCTTCAAGTACCTCCACACCTTGCTTCCATTTTGCGAATACTTGTGAATTTATCTCACTTAGGTACTAAGTACTATTTTCTTTAGCTAGTTGGCGTATCCTTTCAACCGTATAATGATAATTATTTTCCCTTGCTGTTACAAGTTACGTAAACATGCTCGTATAATCTATGTATCTATCAACTGCCTAATTAATTTAAGTGAACAACATCTTGCAGAAACCTAAACTTTGCAATTGCTCCCTTCTACTTCGGCCCTTTCACTTCAGCTCGAGCCGAGACATTTCAACTGCAAATCTTGTACTTTCAACCACTCTGCTCCAATTAAGCAAGCAGTTCCCTTATTGAAACAAGTATCTAAATTACAGCAAAATAAACTTTGTAATAGTTACTGCTGAGTCACAGACTTATATCGAACTAGATACCGCGAGTTCCTGCATTTGTATGAAAACCAAGCGTGTCACTTTTTCTCAACGGTAGGTATACTAGGTATCGTCACGTTAGCTCTTTAGTGATAGGAATTGACAGTCCGAGTGAAATCCATTCAAAGATGATGCCGCCTTATTCAAGTTATCTTGTCTCTAGGCAGTTAAACCTAATCTAAGCGTTATAAAACTAAATAAAATCGCGTCAAAAGAGGAGCATTGCTCTTCCTTTTGGCACGCAAAGTACATACACTTGAGTCATCTAGTTCGATATAAATCTGTGTGCTGAGTGCTATTTGTAAAGCACTCTTTGCGCAGTTAAGACGTTAATCGGTCGGAGTTCATTATACTCCGAGGACTCTAGACGGGGAAGTAAAGTTCCTAGAACTTTCCGAATGAATGTGGTTAATTTAACAGTTCTTGGTAACATTGTTACTGAATGTTGGCTGTTGTTGCTTTAAGACATCACTAAAATCTCGCTGGAGAACCGATAAGGCAACGTGTTGTACTGCGTTGAGGTTATATTGCCGTTGTTACAATATTATACAGACATATTTCATGGGATGTTATAAATACCAGTTATGGTTGCGATCGGTCGACCAGCACTCCCTAACTAGGCCAGCAGTACCATGGTCGGAGGGGTCGATGACCGAACCCCCCTTTCCCTTTGCCTACACCTCGTCCTACTACATTTCTCCACTCTGGCGCAACGCTACTTGACGCTATAAAATGCATTCACCAGCCTTTATCAATGAATCTACATTGGATCAGAAATATCTGGCCAGATAGAAAGTAATGCCCTTTATGTTTTTAACACGAATTCTTTTTTCTTTTAATTCTGTTAGAATTTGAAAAACGAATGATGAGCTTTAGAGGCAGTTGTATTGAATACACATCTAATTTAATAGCATAAAACCTGTCTATGGATAAAGCGGTTCACAAATTGCTTTATAGCCATTTTCAAAGCATGTGTGAATCTTGGCTCAATGGCTAGAGAAAGTAATGGCTGTTAGTGTTCTTTTCTCGACGCGAGCGTTACGAAAATATGCCTCGTAGAGAGTTTCAAAATGCTTTTACTCGTAACCGTTTTGCCTAACAAGGTTTCAACGAGTCGTTAAATATCTTTTGTTTTAGTCACGTTTGACGTCGTTTACCCAATCCGAAGTTTTTAAAAATTCCATGTTATACAATCTGATCGTTTTGTTCATTTAGTTCCGCACTTATTTCGTTATTGAGATCATTTTATCAGCCCGTAATACTAACGTTAGTGTAATGTTGTGAAATCAGATACTATTATGATTACTGCATTACAGTTAACGGTTTAGAAGATTATAGTGTTTGATCTATGTAACCTAAGACTGTGGTTGGCGTGAGTAATATATCTATCACGGTAGATATACATAGGCAATGATGTGGTTTTAATGATTGGCCGTTTCCTCACTTGAACATGTTTGCTCGTAACCCGACTCGTCGGTAAGTGGAATGGGAAGTCGTCTAAATACGTTCTAAACTACATTCTACAAGTAACTGTTAAATTTATATTTCATTGATGGCCGATTATAATTAGTTCCTGTAATTAGTTATGCCCGAGACCAAACTTTGTCAAAAAGGTAATGAGATAAATTTTACTTTAAAATTATCGAAAATAGATATACCTAGTCGAAATTATTGACTCTACTTACTTAAAATTTAAAGTCAAAGCTGTTAATTTGCACTTAGTGCAATTTAGGTGCAAGTATCTTTTAGCTACATATATGTAACTATTTGTATATAAATAAATTATTTATAAAAGATTGAAGTCCGACCTCAGTCAAAATAGAGTTCCCTTAGAAAAACTGTCGTAAAATGTCACACCATAAAAGATGCGGTTTCCAAATACAAAAAATACATTCAGTTTTCGAATTCAATATTTGTATGTTCTCATCATTTACATATGCGTTATTATGCAAAGGGGAAGCATTAATGCGAACATTTGTTGAAGTGTTGGGTACGATTGCGAACAGACATATCCGTGATTTTCTCGTGGGATTCTGACGATGCTGATAAAAAAGTTAGAGTCAGAAATTAAAAACAAAAGAGTAACTAAATTTCAAATTCTACGATCACAAATTAGTGACTCTTGGGTAGGCCACCCAAAAAAAATCTACAGTTTCTAGTACTGGCAAAGAATAAATTTGAAACAAATGAAATCGTGCCCATCGTCCATTATGCGATATTAGTTATTTGAATACAAAGGCATTTCTCCGACATAATACTGCCGCTGCAAGGTGGCTGTCGCATTCTATCCACTTTCACGAACGACCTATCACGAGCGATGACCACTACGGCGATTTGGCTCAAATTGGCGAATTCGCTGGCACACTTCTGCATTCCGACACAGCATAAACAGTATTATGTATGTTAATTTGCATAACCGTGCTTAATAGCGAATTAACTAATGGCCTTAAAATATACGTTTGTAGCCATGTTAATTACAGTGTGTCGGTACGTATATCTAAAATAAATATGATAATGTTTTCCACTTGACAACGTATTTTATCTGAACCCATGACAAGCGAACCGCGAGCTTCAAGTGGGTGCTTCGCTTCCTTTTATTACTTTTTCTGTCCTCTTGACTGAACTATGATACGGAGGTAGATAGACGAACTTTTAATTATTTGATTACTGGGAACACGGGAATTGGATTCGTTTGGATAAGCAGTTGAAGGGTTTCTGATGTTTTAACTCACCATCATAAAAAGCAAATTAAACTTTTGGTAGTTTTATTGATTAGATTTTTGCGAGTTTTCTGTAATGTAGGTACTCCTTAATTTTCGTTTATCCTCTTTCTAGAATCTTTTGAATTTAAACCAGTTCGTTGTGACACTTAATAAAACCTTGTCGCTGGGGAGTTGTACTATCTGTATCAAGAAATTTGAAGACATCAAAATTATTGTAAAGCTTTAAGACCCCTAGTATATTAAGTTCCAAGTTTATTTAGTTTCCAAACCAACCTGTGATTCTGGCTGCTTTCTGGAATTCATTTTTATTTTCGTAGCTAATGTACCGCTAATGTCTCTCCATTAAGAAATTATAGTGCTTATTGACTCTATATTTGGTAGAGCAAAATCTCACAGCCGCGAGCAGGACAAATAATTACCGGAGTTATTCATGTTGTATAAACCGTTAGAAGCGTTTTTTTGTTGTTGCTTCAACTTCCCAATCCACTGACCTTTCCGGCTTTAGAAAGACTTATAAATATTTATTCCGAAACGGACGCCTTGCAAAATGGTTCACGGACAATACAATCATGAATCCACTGATAAATTGCGATACATTCGACACACAGCCAAATTACGGCCAAACAAATTGAATGAGTTCAATAACTGAATTGAAATTGAAATGAAAGTTAGTCCTGAACTCAACTGACCTAATACAATTTAGTTCAAGGGCTTTATTGTTTCATTTTTTACGTACAAGGAATGATACTAGCAGGTGGATCATCTGACATTAAGCAGTCATTTTCGCACGCACCAGCTTTTATTATTTCATGGAGTATCTCTACAGAGATCTGTAAGATTTCCCCCGAAATCTGTCTGTAAATGTATACCTTCAGTATTGTAATTTAGTAAAGTTTTTCACCGTCTCGCCTTTTACTGTGAACCTCATTTATTAACAAAACTGTTCGACACGTCGTCGACATACTCACTTCGTTTACTGGGCCGCCTAATTCTTATTCAACCGACGTATGTAGTAAAGCATCAGCAACAATGAATATAGAGGAGGAAACGTGAAAAAAATTCGTGTTCAATGAGCCGAACCAAATTCATGGGCTCTGCGAAATTAGAACGAGTTTCTTTGACTGAACATAAACAGTTCCTTTAAGCCGGTGTTTGCGCAACACGAGTAGAACCGTGTGGGCCTCATTTGTAAAATAAGCAACGTGTCAACTTGTGCCCAATCACACACGGCAAGCCTGGTAGAGCAGTTGATCGGAAATCTATTCAATTACTTCCAGAGAATTGTTTTCAACCTGCAATGTAAATATTAGCCAGTGTCACATTAATGACTAATTATCGATATTGAATCACATTTTTATAATTTGTATTGTATCATATTCAGCTGTTTAGCTATTTTATAAAAGCCCTAGTAGGTATGTACAATAAAACAAATCACCAGGAAGCTTGGCTAATGTGTTTAAAAGTAGCCGTATTGAACCTTGAAGTAGTAATATTGAACCTACTCAAATGTAAAGAATTTTTTAAGCTACTCAAATTTAAAGTCTATCATTATTAGTGTCTACTTCAGTAGACAAAATTTAATTGCATTAAAAAAAAAGGTTTTTCGTATGCCTACCACCACTAACTATACAAATATCTTGCTTTTTAAATACACAAGAGCTTCTTTACTTAATAAATTGAATATGTCAGCTCCCTGGATTAACTTCACTCATTCACTCCGGGTTAGCTTAGTATTTGCATCGTTCCACGTAAAGTTGTCAACTAAAACTGCATAGTGAGGATAAGTACAGCGTTGGAACAAGTCTCTCCATCCGTGCATCCGGTGCCCTATCAACAATCTCGACTCGAGGCTGGAGCCATCTGACACCCTCGTGCGGTCGCTATACCTACACGCGTTTTACGTTTCAATCTAACTAGGCCCATCCCAGCCGCTGCGGTTTCCTGCCTTCCCAGATACAAGCCTATTCAATCAAACGGGTTTCATTATGTTCGGTTTGCTAGTTCGACGTTAGTTCTCCAGAGCGGGATTCTTTTGAATCAACTTCAGTTCATTTGTCTTTTTGTGTTTTGCTTTTGTCTGCGAATAACTGAATGGTCGACAGAGGCACTATTATACTGAAACTTTATCATTCTTCTATTCGAGTCGTGTAATTTTAAATCGCGCTTATCTTAACGTGTTACGAGCTTATTCGGACCCGCGGCGACTGTCGCCAAATATGTACGCCACCGCTCTATTCACGTGACTGCTCAAGCTTGACAATACAAATCGCGGTAAAAATCAAAATTTTGAAAAAAGTTTTTCCAACCCACGTTATACAATAAAACCTTTACATCCCTTCCGTGGGTGTCGTAAGAAGCGACTGAGGAAATAGGTTTAAGCGCGCTTCAGGCGCTTTAGTTTTACTGGACTTCAAAACAAAATTCACAGTTTTTAATTTAACTCCCGAACGTACTCTTGACTGTATACTCATAAGTGTTTCCTTTTACAGCCAGCGGAGCCGCTCCTATGACTCTGTCGACAATGAGCGGGGAGCCTGCGAGTGGTGCGAGTATGCCCTCATCATCACGCTCGCGACCGTCCTGCTGCTGGGCGTGTCAGGGCTCACCATCTTCTGGACCATGTTCTACCGCGAGGGCTACGCCTGGGTCGATGACATCCCCGAGAAGCAGTTCAACCTGCACCCGACGCTCATGATCGCCGGGTTCGTCACCTTCAGCGGGTTCTGTAAGTTTCTGTCAAGTCATTTTATTTTAAACATAAACTTCACTATAAGTCATTTTATCATCATGATAGGCATTGTCAATGTAACTGCCACTGACAATAACGTTTAATACTAAACCATACATACATACATACATATTCTCACACCTGTATTCCCATGAGGGGTAGGCAGAGCACATGAATTCAAAAATTCAGTGCTACGTTTAGCAAATTCAGAGTAACCAGATGGTTAAACATGAAATTGCAGTGACAGGTTGCTAGCCCATCGCCCACAATGGTGATCCATCACTTTATCGACAATCATTTCACCGATTATCTTTTCCCATAAAACTATTCGCAGAACTTTCTTACGACATAA
>BHDV01043730.1:90051-112949 GCA_005406045.1 Adoxophyes honmai | reverse complement strand
AAAAAAAATGAAATAATGTTCGTGGAATAGTTTTCGGCGATATGAAATTCGATAGTAGAAATTTCGATAAAGTGATAGACACCCGCCCACAATACACTAACCCTTTCCCAGAGTCGATTCTTACGACACCCACGGGAGGAAAGGGGGAGGTGCTATTCTAACCCTATACTAAACCAGGCATAGCAAAATCGCTTTCATCTCAGATATTTTCTGCAGTTACCTCTTTTAGACTACTTTCTAGTTTCATTACGTTGAAAAAGATAATCAGTAATCGCAGTTGAAGTTTAAAACAACACCAAAGCTTATGAACCTTCTTCATTTTATAGAGTCAAGGATGAGTTCAGTAATTATGCTGTCAGTTCGATCTTTTTAGGGTTCTGTAGCCAATGGGGGTAATGGGGCAATGGGGCAAAAGTCTCGTCATGTCTACCTGTCAGTTTATCGATGAGCAGGTTATAGCAGATAACTTTATTTAAGATATTGAGAACGTAGTCGTATGTGTGGTAAGTTTTGAATAGGATACTACTAATACAATGTGTAATTTGTGAGATAGACGTAATATTACAGTCAAACAACTTAGTTATTGCGTTATTTTCCATTAGGAAGGTAAATGTATTCTCAACGAACTGAATGGAACCTATTTCCTGCCCAATTTATTAACATTAAGGTTGTCTATAAGCTGCCACCAAGCAACACGACTGCAAAGCACAGACGACAATGATAGATGATGTTAGTTTTTGAACAAAGCCAAGTTTGCACTTGTGTATCGACTAATAATATCTGACCTCCAAACTTAAAACAACTCTGTTAGCAGAGTTGCCTGTCGTATTACTATATTGAACTTATCAAAAAATGTATAGGTACAGATGCTAATTTATTCTACAACAAAAATAAGACCATTTAAAGTACCTACTTATTTTCTACATTTCAAAATACATAATCCCTTTTTAAGCCGACTGTCACGGTTCTGAAGTCGAACTAATTCCGGTGTTAACTTTTATAAGGATAGTTCTAAATGCATACCCGTTTTTCCAAAAATGTTTGCCAACCGCAAGCGCCCACTGAATAGGTAGTAACAAACAAATAGTTTTGAAGATAATCTTTAACTTATCCAGAAATGTTACTGCTTGTTTATGTATCGCAACCAGAAAAAAGTAGTTTTTAACTTACCCTTTTTTGAATTCCAGCGGTGTTGCTGTACCGCATCTGCCGGTGCTTCAGACGCATCTACGTGAAGCTCCTGCACGCTGTCTTCCACGCGCTGGCTTTCCCCTGCATCGTCATCGGCTTCCTCGCCGTCCTGGACTACCACAATAAGAAGGGCATCAACAACTTCTACTCTCTGCACAGCTGGATCGGTCTCACTGCTATGGGACTGTTTGGAATACAGGTAAGATCCTAGTCAATTCAGATACAAATCCTTAAAATAGTAAGTAGGCGTGCACGATATGAATATTAAAAAAACAAAGTGGCAACCAATCGAAAGAGGTTTCCGAGAATGGCTAATGGCATCTGTACCTAACTTTGCCTGCTTCAGTCTAACTAAGAACAGAAAAATTATACCACACCAAGTTACAACGGATGCTAAATACGAAAGTACGAAAAAATTGATTCAATAATAGGGATGGACCCGATGGACGTATGGAGTTCACACTTTCTCCCTGTTGTGTCTACATCTTGTTTTATTCTTCTTATTTTCTAAAGCTAGGATAAGAAGTACATTCCATCTTTGCTGCCGATGTAGTTTCTAATGAGTCTCGTGTAGAAACTTGTCAACGTTACTTAAAATTGGAGCTCACATTCTGAGACAATTAACGTAAAGATCGTTGAAAACCATATGCCAATGAACACGATAACAGATAGGAAACATCATACCAAAGTATGAAAATCCCTCAGGAGCGAAAAGCCAACAAGAATTCTTATTAAAAGGGACATTGAATTCTTATTAGATTGTTTATTCTGAGTGCGATATCTGCATGTTTACTCTGAAAAAGAAATGTACGCAGTACCCGTGAAAAGTTAAGTCAAGTCGGTTACAGTAACTACACATCTTCCCCCTAAAATCACGACTCCGCATCGAATATGACGCTTCGTCATGCAGACGCAAGTTGGCTATTACCAACTTTTCCGAACCGAAAGTGTACTTAACTTCACCTCTCTCGTTACCCCATCGTATGAGGTTCACAGGAAAAAGGACCTTAAACTACTTCCAATAAAAAATATATTTTGGGAAGGAACTGTGTGCATGAAAATGTTTGATGCTTTAAGCAGTTAAGAGGGCTTAGAGAGAATCGTTCAGGAACCTTAGCTTAGCAAACTAGCATTTATCCCCGACTTTAACGTAAAACGCATTTTGTTGTCTTTTTCTTTTACGCTTGGTTAGAGCGAGATCCTATTTTTATTTGGGTATAAAAATTTGTAAGCTACCATATCAGTATTTATACGTATATTTACATGCTCATAGACTAGAGTTTTGTCCATCATTTGCGACCAATTGAGTTTGGTAATTATTTTGCCAGTCAAAACAGATCGTTAGTAATCTTGGTTAAATTTGAAAATTTGCTAAACGTCGCGTGACAAGAGACAATTATCTCTAATGACAAAACCAGACCAGTTGCACAGAAGGACCGAAACATGGGTGCTAAATAATCTAAAGAAGTTTTGCTTATATACATACATACATATTCTCACGCCTGTATTCCCAAGAGGGGTAGGCAGAGCACATGAATTCAAAAATTCAGTGCCACGTCTAGCAATTTCAGGGTATGCAGATGGTTAAACGTGATATTGCAGTGACAGGTTGCTAGCCCATCGCTCACAATACACTAACCCTTTCCCAGAGTCGACTCTTACGACACCCACGGGAAGAAAGGGGGAGGTCCTATTCTAACCCGACACCACACGAGTACTAATATCCAGATTAGTATAGTCCAGTTAGTGTAATAGAAATATTGATGTAGGCGTCTTAAATCTTAAAAAGGGATTTACTAATTTCTTTCTAGAGATTTCATTTTGTATTTTTATCAAATCCGACTAGGTACTTATTTTCAGACAGCTTTTATGATATCGGCGTAACAACTGGTTGTTCACTCCTCACCTTTCTCAATTCCAGTACGCCGTCGGCTTCTTCAGCTTCCTTCTCCTCCTGATCTGCAACAAGGGCACCGCTGGTTTCCGCGCCTCCCTGGTGCCTGTCCATGCTGCCTTCGGGATCCTGACCTTCGTTCTTGGCGTCGCTGCTTGTCTTACTGGACTGACTGAGAAGGCTCTCTTTACCATTGGGTATGTATTATTTCTGTATAATGCTAAGTTCCCACGAACCTTGCTCGACGTTTTTAGATTCATTGGCATGCAGACCAGTAAAAGAAATCTTCGTTGCTGGTCATCAAATATGACCTAAGATGTTTACATACATACATACATATTCTCACGCCCATATTCCCATGAGGGGTAGGCAGAGCACATGAATTCAAAAATCCAGTGCCACGTTTAGCAAATTCAGGGTAACCAGATAGTTAAACGTGATATTGCGGTGACAGGTTGCTAGCCCATCGCCCACAATACACTAACCCTTTCCCAGAGTCGACTCTTACGACACCCACGGGAAGAAAGGGGGAGGTGCTATTCTAACCCGGCACCACACGGGTAGATGTTTATTGATGCCAAAGCTATATAAAACTTATCTGTCGAGCATGTTTCTAGGACCCCTCCAACTTATGACGCTTGATGGGAATTCAGCGTAATAAGTTAGCGTTATGAACACAGTTACTATGTTGGTTGTGTAGCTAGTTTTTGTGAACTTTAGACTAGATAGCGAATTGGTAAACGTAATCGAGGTGTTACCTATTCGTTATTTGTATCGTTTTTCTACTTTAAAGTTTTATGTTCTCAAAGTAATAGTAGGCGAATAGACACATCTAACCCTATACCAGTCTATATTTTAGTGTTTAACCCGTAGTAATTCCACAAAATATCTGGTCACACATTGTGTCTATTTCTTTGCTGTCGCTACAAATAGGTACGTACAAGTAGAACCACCTAAATACGACAGACATTCACGCATCACAAATCATGATTATCATCGTCATGATGAAGAAATGCTTTCAAATGGTGTATTCTGAGTATTTTTACAAATGCCTACATTTTCAATAGGCAAAACACTAATTCTACTCCCTCAGACCTGAACGATTATTTGTGACTTATTTAATTTCCGCCGTTTTGGTGCTACAATCTACTGTATTCAGTAACAAGATTTTCATAACTAAATCAAAATTTAGGCAAGTGAGGCAATGGTACGGACAGCTGCAGAGAAAGGTAACCCCCTAGCAATGAAACATTGTATGGGCGGGGGGTTACTTTTCTCTGCAGCTGACTGTACTCCTAAGTGGTCCTTTAGCTCAGGAAAATTTCATAAGAGACGTCTCTAAACGGTAAATGTTTAAAAGCTGACATTTAAAGGTATGGTATGGGATGGTCCAGAAAACTAGAAAACTTCATGTGATATGTGGCATGATTCAGACTACACCACTGAAAGTTATTATTCTGACGAATTACCTTTCTACTTCTTATGCCGAATTTGTGCCTTGCTCACTCTTTCCTTTGTTTTGTTTTTGTTTTGTTGTCACAATTATGTTACATTGATATAACGACCATAATGCTAAAGCCTAAGGGATTTCCTACATATGTGTACTCTTTGACGAATATTATACGACAAAGTTATGATGACGTGTATCTATTAGCCAAATTGCTATTGTTCCTACACAATTGCACGTATAATTTTAGAAGCAGCAACAAAAGACAAAGTGAAGTGGTTCTAATGAAATAAAACGGATGCACTCACGTAATGAGCACGTGAATTTTTCCGTTTTATTTCCCTTAGAGTGAGTCTCACGGTAGTTTTATGAAGTGTTGTTCTACTAAAGGTGTTTAACGTCATGGTCGTTCCAACTCATTGTACTAGTTCGTGAATGCACGTGCATGTTTGCTTGTGTCCGTCGCTTATGTGTCCGTATCCACAGCGCGGAGAGATACAGCAGCATGCCGGATGAAGGGATCATCGTGAATGCCATCGGAGCAGCCCTCGTCGCCATATTGGCCACGGTCATGTATATCGCGTCGCGAGACAAGTTCCGAGCGCCCAAGAATAGAGACGGACTTATCAGGGCGTCTGTCGATTTGTAAAATTAAGTTTAAGTAGAACTCCGGGGGAATAAACACGGTTGATTATACGATATTCATCAATTTGCTCGAGCGAGTCTTTTTGCCGTTTTTGGACGGGAAGAGGTAGCTACAGTATTCGGCGTCAGGTTGTATCAGTTGCACAGTCACCAACAAAGATCACACGGCCTAGGTACCAAAACTGAACTATCAATAGAACTTGAAATCTTGTAATCTGATTTCCTCGTTTTACGCAGTCCAATCAGAAAACTCATTGTTTTGAACTTGGATTGTGTCGTTACCTTTGTTGATAACTGTACTTTACTAACTAGCCGAACACGCTCAAAATTGTGCCTGTACCTTCGACTCGTGTAACTTTAGTAGGGAGTAGCGTCTTATACGTATTTATATAGCGTCCTTGTGTTTGTTTCTTTGGAAGTCAGAACCGTCAAACACTGATCTATTAGTAGTGACGACTATTGAAATCATAACTTACGGTAGTAAGGTACCTACAGACGAGATTGACGACAACCTTTTTTGGTTTTGACTTTACGGTAAAATGTATTCGCACGGAACGAGAGCATAGAATTGTGGGATTAGTCAAGCCTACAGAACTGCGGCATTGTCGTCACTGCCGGTATGTTAGTGTGTGACGGTCCATGTTGTTACCATGCTAGTGTTTACTGTGTTTAAATGTATTGCACACAAAAGCTCGTTCACATAAAACCATATTTTCATAATATGTACAAAATTACGACATTTAACTCTTTTGCTGATATTAATTTTCATTTTTTATCAGTATTGTATAATTATAAAATACATAGTCATGTACTTTATTTTTGGTAAAAATTTCGAAATCACAGAAATCTCAAAACACTGAATATAAAACAGGCTTTTTCAAGTAGATTTATTGTATAGTTTTACAAAGTTGAAAAGAATAGGGACGGCGTATTGAGAACAAGTTGTTAATATACATACATAATGACAAATAAAACTCAGAGAAAAAACGGGAAAATCGACAATCTAGTAATTAGCAATTCTGATACTTAAGGAACGAGCTCATACATAGTAAATGCTAACTAGGTAACTTAGATACGTACCTATGTCACTGAAAGAGAACTTAACTGATGTAGATATTTAGATTTTTAAGTATAACGATATTTACTTAAACAATATTCTCAAATAACTTGAACACCAATGCAAGAGGTTGTTACTTTCTTTCACTTGTTTTTAAAGCATTCCAGATTTTACAATTGGGTTTTGCATATTACTATAACATCTTAAGTTTGAAAATTAAATCATAATTATAGGTACGTAATATTCTTAGTTAATTCAATATGATTTTGTGTTTAGGTTGCTATTTTTACTTGTAACTTATTTAATTATGGATGATAATCAGTGGCCTAAAAGCATTCAAACATAATATAAATTCTAGATTGAACTGACCTACTGTATGAAATTTACTGCTACTAGTTATTTATGAATTTAAATCAGACAGTTCATTATTTTGTCAGAAACACACTCCTATTGTGTTTAAGTTGATTTTTATTATTAACATAAAAATATTTCTAAAGGAAAACACTTTTATAAGCATTTATAAATTTTATTGTTTATTTTATTTTGATCAATATAACGTTTAACATGTCATAATCGTTTATAATTTTTAAATAATGGGTAGTCTACTCATGTGGCTACTTTTAAGAGGCTCTACTCTTAAGCAGTTTTATTTACACTTTGGTCTGTATCAGACCAAAATACTTAAGTAGGTATATTGTCTAGTTTTAATTAAGTACTAAAATATGTTAAGAAAAATGTTGTTTAAAATATACAAGCAGTACGATTAAATAATTTTATTCTAAAATTAACCGTGTCATTTCATTTTATTCTGCTTGCTTTCTTGTATGCACCTTGATATAAAATTATGTCACCTAGCTTGCTTTACTCGTAAAGGTCGATTTAAACAAATGAAAATGAACTGTAGTTTTGGAATAAATCTATCTTACCCAATTTTTTTTACATAAAAATCTTCTCGTTGGGTTGAATGTGACCTAAATATCATATCATAATGCATGTTCTCTGTTATATCTAATACATGTTGGTGTTGCATGCATGGCTTTTTAATAATTATACAGTGTGTTACCGGCGTGCGGGCATTTCTTGAAGCAGTGTTAAGAGATGCGGTTTGTTAATCTAACCATTAACTTAATTTCATTTAAAAACGAAATTTCACATTGCGTTACTTTTCTAACAAAAGTTTAATTGCAAGCAATGTACAGCAAAGCTTCTGTCACAAAATAACAAATCAAATGTCATCTTAGTATTAACTGGAAGTTAAGTGAAGTTAAGTTACGCATACATTGAAGACTCAGAAAATGGAAGAATTGCATTTGTGGCTTTATTTTAAATAATTATGATATGCTAATACTTGCAAACGATTGCTAATTTGATACATTATCGTCAGTTTTAATAAATGCCCGCACGCCGGTAACACACTGTATTTTCACAAAATATTTACCTAAGTATATAATATATACCTACTAATACGTACTTTAATTATAAAAATATTGAAATTGAATTCTGAAATAAACGAATACTTATTTTCCTTTATGACAGCCTTTTAAGTCTGTGAATTATTCTCAAGTGTTTTCCGATTGATAATTACTTAATGCCGAGAAAAATCTAACAGCCTAGACAATCGAGAAACAGGTGTTACTCTGATATTCATTCGCAACAATATTTGAGGCTGCAAAGTAGCAGATGATAACACAAATTAGACCGAATATTAGTTGCATCAACCTTTTTGACTCATCTGATTCACGTGATGTAACTAAAGCCACTCAGGCGCATGATTTTAGTGAGAAGCGAAATATAACTTTTGCATTTGCGTCTGATGAGTCATAAAGATTGACACGCGCTGTACATATTTCTTAGCTAATGATACTTGCAAACACTTAAAGTCCATTCAGTATAAAATTAGACTTTTCACAGTCAAATCCTAGGCGTCACCGCAAATGGTGAAACCGATTGTTTTGAGTATATTATAACAAACAGTAATTGTTAGTGCAACAATGATTTCCAGTTTTACCTTTAAAAGTTACCGTTAAAAGTCTAATATTATCCTGAATGGACCACAAATGAAAACAATTACTAACTCTGGGGCACGCGGTGCATTCTCAGGGCCGAGAAGTATGCGTCAATGTCGGAAGAGTCCATCGTGATGAATGCCATCGGAGTGTCTATTGTGGCTGTGGCTATCCTGGTGCTGTACACCGTCCGCGGCACCGGAGGCTACCGCCTACGCAAGGTCGCGGCCCACCATCCGAGCTAAGCACACTAGCAATAACTGACACGACGTTTGGCGACAAACGTGAGTTTGACGCCGGATTCATTTTTCGAACGCTTGGTTTTTGCGACGGAGTCCGCAAGCTCGATGGATTTTTAACAACATTTAAGCAAAGAACAAAAATTCATATTTTTTTTAGAATAATCAGCAAACTGAAAACATACCTACTAAGTTCCTTTTGACTCAAAATTTATTAAAACAATAAGGGTCTATCTATGGGATAAATGCGAGCTCCACCGTTTTGTGCTGTCTGGATTTTGCCGTCAAGTGCAGTTAAAATATAGCAATAATTTAGTATGAAAAAGTTTACGGAAAAATCAAAGAGCTTGTGGATTAACCTGTCTATGTAGTTCAGTGTAACGTGTTTCCTTACCTCATACATCGATGAATCAAAATTTTAAACGCAAACTTAACGATTTGTCTCCAAACGAAATTTTCTAATTGCAATTTTTTAAACAGTATGTAAGTTTGATGTTATGCTTAATCAAGTACTGTATGAACTTAGTGATAATGAAAAGGGTAGTTGGGCGAAAAAGTAAATCGTGTAAGCTAGCATAACTCTACCAACAACTTTGGGGGAAAATAAAATTGTGACAAATAATATCATAGTCCAATATTAAGATCTAAGGATAGCCCTTTTGTAACTTTTAAAATGGACATGTCTATTTACGAACTTATGTAAGCAATAAGATTAGGATGGTAAATAACGATTTGACATTGATGATATTGAATACTTCGAAAAACCCTGAATAAAATTGATTGGTTTAGCTCAATGTGTTGACTTTAGGTTTTACAAATTTTATCTCGGTTGGTGACATTATTGTGCGGTTGTGCGTATTCTATTGTGAAAAATCTTTACCTTTATTGTGAGTTGTTCCGTCTTAGGCAAAATTAATTCGACTGATATTGGAATTAGATTTCTCTGATTATTTACAAAATGTGTAACCAAAACTATTCATAAATCTAGTTAATCATTAAACCTGCAGTGAATTTTATATCGAAGCAGCGGAAAGGAAAACCATGCGATGCCTACAGTAAAAACAACAATAATTCGATCAACTCCACTGTACTCGCTGTTCTGTGGTAAATTATTATCTTAATTACTAGAAAAGTATAGTTAGTAGGTATGTTAAAATGTGGTGTAAGTAAGGTAACTCCTAAGGATGAAGTGAAATCAATGTATATTTAAACCAAACAGCGTTGAAATAGTTCCGGGCGCGGAGTGATCAGGTATAACTTTCCACAGCTTAGTTTTTGATGCCATACAAGTACGATTAAGTTTTCGTAATACATGCTAATTATACCGGTATGTTTTGTAACGAATAGTTAAGATATTTTAGATGTAATTGTATATAAATTTTATTCTAATTAATGTAATGTGCGAGTGTTCGATAGTTGTAGTTTCGTAGTAAAACTTTACAGTCTCAATATTTATTGATCCATCTGTACCACGGAGATAATTGGCTACAAGTATTTTAAGTTGTAATATTTATTTATCTTTTGAATTAGGGGCAGACGTCGACGAGGGTGTTAAAATTCATTCTCGATCCCATACTTAGCTGTGGTAGGAAAATTACTTAGTGTACTAAGGTGTTCATCCAAGATGCCAAATTCGTTGTAAAGTGGTAATGTGCGGTAAATATAATTTGTTAATCAATTATTAATGTGCTATTCACATACATACGTGTAGCGTGTTTATCAATAATGTAGGATAATGCTCAAGGTGTTTACGAGGGGTATAAACCTATTTCCTTTTGTAGAGAACTGAGTCATTTAACTATTACTTAGATAAAGTTTTATCTATATTCCATTTTGTAAATTTGCATTCCAGTGAGGCATTTGATGGGCTTTCGAGATTCCTTCTGATAATATACAATCCGTACAAAGACTGCATTCATAAGTAGGTCCTCTTGTATTATATTACAGGATTTTGCGATCGTTTATTGCTTGGAAATGACGTATTTACAAGTTTTAAATATTCCAGATTTTGTGGATCCCTTTGAGATTGGGGCCAAGTTTTGATATTGTTATAGCATCCCCATTTATAGCTGCCACGGTTTTTGTTGTGCACCTTTTTAATAGATAGCAGACATCCTGATACTTATGGATACCTAATATGATTTCCAGACGCACCAAGAGAATTAATACGGTACCTGCTTATTAATGTAATGCTAGAATTTATATCGTTTCAAAGTTTCCTGTTGAGTTGAAATGGCGTTGAGCCGCCAGTTTTTGTATCACATTGTATTTGAGTGTGACTATTGAGTATTGGTAGCAATTATTTCGCATACTTAGTTGAGTTAATGACAGTTATATTGGTTACTATGAATTTTATCACTGTTTTACATTTTGAAATATTTATACGGCAATCGTATGGTACATTAAATACTTGTATTAACGCCTGTTTTAATTATTGTACCCATCCCATTCCCTTATTTAGTTTTAGGTACTATCACTTTTGACGTACAAGAAGTTAAGTACCTAGCTACTTGCGTAAGTATAAGTAAGAAAACCCTTTATTGTAGGTACAGTCAAGTGTAATAATATGTGTTTAGTCAAACTTTAAAAAATAAATACCATACGCTCTTACACCGGCGCAATAAGGTCATGGGGCATATTTCTGAGTAGTTAGTATCAATAATTATTTTTAATATTTTTGCACTTGACCGTACAAAAAACACGAAATATGGAAATTTTACAAACAATAAGGCGCTAAAATAGGTAACCATGGCGGACTTCTCCCTAATAGGATACCTACCTATATTACCTACAAACAGCCTTTGAGAGATAGGGAGGACACTTAATTAAGGACCTTAAATCATGAGACTTTATCATTTAAAATACTTTAAGGAAAAATGTAGCCTACCTCTGATGTTTGACATACTTACACATACATACATATTCTCACGCCTGTATTCCCAAGAGGGGTAGGCAGAGCACATGAATTCAAAAATCCAGTGCCACGTTTAGCAATTTCAGGGTAACCAGACATACTTATGGACAGTTTTAAGTTGACACGCTTCAGTAATGTACACTTTATTCTTGTTCTGAAATTCATAAGGTTGTGAATCGACTGTCGTAAAATAAATGACTGTCCCTCAGTGGGTATTAGGCAAATAAAAGTCAATGTCCATTACTGGTGCCGTCACTTCAAGGGTAGCGTCAACATCCTAATCCACAATGTTTTTTTTTTACCCAAGTACGCGTAATTTTCGTTGTATTTAGTGGAATAGTGGATTAAAAATAGGAATGAAAGATATAGGTTGACGACCGAACGTGCCTTTATTAATATTTTCATAAAATACGTAAATTAGACCATTCCATTCTAATAAGTTAATAGTGTAATATAATTAGTAGATTTGCGCAAGAAAACTAACTATGCTAGTAGGTACTTTGTTAAATACAATGTCATGATTTAGATAAACATCTTGAAATAAAACAAATTCAAGCTCTGGTGATTGGTCATTCTTTACATTAAACTTTCAATTACGCAATGAGTCTTGGCGATCCTTTGTTTTTTCTGTGACAATAAAGTAGGTAATACAAATAGTAAAACAGCAATTTAGAATCAAAGCCTAAATCTTAACAATAGAAAAACTACAATAATTTGGCTTCAAATTGAGCACTAAAAAATCCTAAAATTGGAATATTTCCCCACAGAATAAAACCTAAGGGCTACCTTTTATACATATGTTTAGTTAAATTCAATATGGTGACATTGATAGAATAGCACGATTTAAATTAATAGAGTTTAAAACTTAAATAAAATTTTCAACATTTGTTTAACATTTGTTATACATAATTCTTTCCATACAGATAGACACTATTCAAGTATTAACAATAAAATAGTTGATAATAAGTACATTCAACCGAAATACTCCATTCAGACTATGAATATGGAATTTGTAAAACTTACAATATTTTTTATCACTGGCTAACTTGAGCTGTCTTTTTTTGCAATTTAATGTCATCTTTTTGAGATTAAGCTCAGCATACTTTATATCTAGCGATACCATAACTACTAAAAAATCCATGTCAGTAAGAGTGGCCATTGCTGTCGCATTCACTAAAGATGTTTTGTTTTGTGTTAGACTACACATGGTTCATTAGAGATGTAAAAAGAGCAACTCGGATACACAGTCATGTAAGTGGCCAGTCACACAATTTCTTTACAATATTTTGTTCTAATTTACGATCATTTGCTATCTATCTTACAGTAAAGAGAGCTTTAGTTCAACGCCTACACAGATGCCAATGTTACGTGAATACGTGAATACGTGTTAAATCACTTTAGTATCTACTAAAGTGATTTAATGACTAGGAAAAATATTGTCTTTTGACACTAAGTACACATACATACATTTGTACTATTTCATGCATGAAAATTTAAACCATAACAGATATTTTAAGTACAGGCAACCCCGGATATGTTTGTTGACACCTCCGAGATGACAGTTAAAATATAATAAAGTTACACTCCAATCACATATAAAGGCTGCAGCAAATAAGTATTTTATTTTGTAAAGATTTACTCACATTAGTCTACTTTTTGTAACCTGCAATTATTTTATATTATCTGTGCAATAGGATAAAAGTAAAACTAATGTATTTGATCTATTTATGTTCTAGACATTTTTTGGGTTTAATAAAATACATTACTTTCAATCCTTACTATAATGTTATACTTAAAAATAAATATAAATGTATTTAGGCCGGTAGTAGTTCAGAGTACGTAATTTCTACCGGCGGGACAGTGTGTGGATAGATTTAAAGCATCCATTAATTGACTTGCTAATGTGCTTAATCACAAAACAATATCGAATACAACTCTTTGGTGAACGATGTTTATGATATGGCACTAAATAAAACTAGATTAGTCATTAGCTACCGAAAAGGCGATGCATATTATAACTATGAGATGTGCATGCAAATAATATTCAGTTTGAACTACAGCTGTAGCTATAATATCGTAGTAATATCAAACAAAACCTAAACTATCGAAGTGTTTTGTGCACAACTTTAGTAGTAGTTTTCAAATTCTTCACATAATAATCTGCTCCATGCATATAATGATTACGTATCTATCAGAATAACGACGACATAATACACATACATACACACACGTTTATAACATCATAGACATATCTTTTAAAAGATAACGAGGTAAACGAGCTTTATATTAATTTAGACAGTTTTAATATAATTAAAAACTCCAAGACACTTCGCCGTATTCAAGGAACGCTCATTCTTTTATACGTATAATAATGTGTATGCCTAGATAAAGAGATAAGTGTTAATGAAAGGCAAAACTAGAAACATTGCCTTCCTTTGAAAAGTATTTAGCTATAGCTTTAGATACTATTTTAACACAGAAGACAGTTAAATCTGCCGTCTCATAGTTTCTATTAAGAACTAAATTTGATGTCAATTTGAAACATACGTTAGTTGCTATTACTTTGTTTTCAAATGGTTTTGATACCTGATATTTGGCTGTTTGCTTGCATAGCTTTTGAACGATATTCTTGTTTTCCAGACAAACACGCCAAATCATTTTTAAAACCAAAACAGCACAGTCCTCTTCAAGGTCAATTGTGCTAGATACTCGTAGAATTACAGCCTGTATCATAGTATCCATAACTTCTACATTTTTCAAAGGCTGATTCCATTTATCTTTTAGTGAATTCTAGTACAGTACAGTTCCTATAGCAAAACGGCTAAACATCACGCCAATTACCTATCTAGCTCTAGCGACCTTCCAACTATGCGTACACCCCTAAACGCCAAATATAGGAATGTTCGGCTAGAAGAATAAACAAATGAATCCTTCTCCACTCGACTTCAAAAGCGTAGTGCATCACTTAGGCCCTTTTAGACCGGAACCGTACACGGTTAGTTCAACGCCAATATCAAGGATTCATTACCTTAGGCCTTGAAGTACTGCGGAAATTCGTTGGAGATAGCTCGCACCAACGCCTGGTCGTCGCGACTGGATTCGCCCTCCTCGCAAAAGATTCGAGCGAAGCAACGGAGGAGGTCATCCCTTCGGTGTAGGTGAGAACCATAGTCTGTGTTTCGTATGATGCCTTGCAGGATTCTCAGGTATTCTTGGCGGCGCTGCAAGTGGAGTTACTTGGTTAGAAGTGCAGAAAAGGGTGGTGTGATGTACTTTATTTTCATTACAATACGACTTATTATCGCATGAGAAACTCTAACGAGCCGCGCGGATACCCGCGGATCCGCGGGAATTCCGGCGAATTCCATAAACGAAGCCGTGCGACTGCGCGAGAAGTCGCAGGAATGCCCGAGGATGCTCCAGTCGCGAGAGGCCGCTGGCAATATCCCGCCCCGAGATCTTGGAACCTAACCGACTTCCCGCGCATTCCAGATACTTCTCGAGCAGTCACGGGAATCCTCGCGCCTTTTCTACCGAGCGGGTCGCTGCGCTTCGCCGCCCTTCGCCGCTCTTCTGCTGTGAATTGAGCCTTACACAGACCGAGCATAGACCGGGCATCATGGCATGGAGAAAGATACCCACTTCCCATTTAAAAATTATTATATTATTACAGTTAGCATAGGGCTAGTATACATTACCGTCTCTCCCGGCGACAAATCGGCGAGCTGTCTCACGATGATGTCAATGGCCACTTTGACATCGTTTGTGTAGAAATGTTCGGCGGTTTTCTTGCGCGCGAACAGATCTATCACCAGCTTGAGGACAGAGTGCGCCGGCGCCGGCTCGTGGTCGAAAATGTGCACGGGATCATCTGAGATTGAAGTTTTATTGCAAGATGTATCTTCCAGATCATAAGGAGTTAATTGGACGATTTATACTTGGATCTACAAGGTGATAATGAAATCCTTAACGATATCATAGATACCTGTTTGTTAATAACACTTAAAAATATAACTTGATTAGTTTCTCATTTTCTTTTGTAAATAAAAAAAATATGTGTCATCAAAGTTTTCCTAAAAAGTGCTAACATTATTGACACCGCGCGAGCAACTAGGTTCAAGCGCGCGCGGCAGGCTTCCCGCGCCCCGCCTTCACCCCAATTCGCCTTTAACGCACCGCGTGCGCACATTTAATATTTTTTTGGGAATTTCCCGATAAAAAAATTGTTTATTTATTTATTTTACTATTGTGTTGTGTTAGTGATTCGAAATATCAGGAATTAATTTCGTCGTGGATTTATTTATCACCCTGTATAACAACAATTAAAAAATAAAGTTTATGTGGATAAGATGTGTTAGACTCCATAAAACACGAGCGTGGTTTTAGGAAACAAAGTCTGTCGCGGTTCATATTGTGGCACACAGTGTTTATTTACGATACATATTATTAAAATAAAGAGAAGACCAAAACTGTCGCAAAACTAGTGTAATGCAATTCACAGATGTAATATTAAGTATCATCATTTTGTCTAATAATGACATCACGTCGGGTATAGTTAGCTAATCATTGATTAGAATAAAAACTTTGACAAAAAACACTTTGTTTAAATAAATGTTATTTACTACACGCATAGCACATACCTTCCCGGTTGAGTAGCAACAGCACCTTCTCACAAAATGTTTTAGCGTTGTCTATATTCTCCAAAGCGTTGAGAAGAAGATTCTCCACAGGGTTTTCGAACTGGAGGTTGTAAGCTAGCAGGAGGGTGAGGAATAAATCTGGTATTTGCTCGTCCACATCCGTTTCCGGAGGGTTCTCGATCAGCTCTAGAAGGAACTCTGCAAACTCTGTGCCCAGTATCTCTAAAAAAAATGGAAGATGAGATTGAATCCATTAGTTATGTATTAAATCCGCTTGAATTTACGGTTCGACACTGAAAGATATAAAGTATTTGTGGCAAACCAATCACATCTCCAGGCCATTTAAAGTGTAGCGATTCTAAGGCCCATAGACCCCATAGTATTAGTAGTGGTAATGAAATAAATCCAATTATTATAATCAGTGACCATCCGTTAAATTTTATTAAAAAAGCCACACAAAAAAGCAGGTTTTTTTTACCGAAGTGTGTTACTGGCAGCTTGTCGCCCATAGACAAGACCATAGATAGCAGCAGGGCAGAATGCGAGAGGCGGCTGACAGCGCGCGGGTTGTCGCGCATGTCGCGCGCTATTTCCGGCGGGAGCTGCGACAGTGCCAGTGTTGCCAGTGCGGTACGTTCCAGCCCACACATTACGCCGAAAGCCTGAAATATGGAAACCTTTGTTAACATCTCCACATAGGTATATGACAGAGATTAGAAGAAACATTTAAGGTGTCTCTGTAGCCTTTGTTTGTCTATTTCACACTAGATGACAGAGTAGCATCCATCGTCCCTTGTAATTGGTACACTCTTCTTTGACCAAGTCTTAGGCAGAGCTAAAAAGGTCTGTTAATAAGAAAGTTAATGTGCCCTTTTCCGTCGAAAGGCCAGTCGCGGAGCTCAGCGAAATTTAAGTGTTGACCCGCTTCTATCTATCTCTGTCGCACCCGTGCAAATACCATTGCCCTCACGCTTGCAATTGAGCACGTGCGTCGCACTGTAGGAGCGTGAGGGCAATATTATTGCACGCGTGAGACAGAGATAGATAGCAGCAGGTCAACGCTCGATTTTGTCTGAGCTCCGCGACCGGTTTTTAATTTGGCATGAAAGACGCACACTGAAAGACCAGCCAAAACAATGCTGCCATACGTCATTGTATGAAATTTTCCCAAGTAAAACAGACGGTAAAATAAACAGAATAATAATAAAACCTGTAAGAGAAGCTGTCGCAGCGGCCATCTTGTTTCCATCTGGTAGTACTGCACTAGAGTCGTGACGTAAGCATATTTGTGGCTGCTCAGCACATGCTGGGAAATGTTCACATCCGCATTTGACTGTAAAAAAGAAATAAAATATGATGATTTGTTAGTCTTTAGAATTTAGAACTGATAAGTTTTTCTGTGATTGATAAACACGGCATATAGGGAGAGGAACAGACATTTCTAGAGCTATAATTAAGTAAGGGTAAGAGGATTAGCTCAGTCATAAGTAGTTAGTTGTTGAAATCATGAAATGCAGAGTCTTGTTACTAAGGAGCCTGAAAAAAGACCTCTATTATCTATAAAAAAAAATACTGTTAATAATGTTACTGCAATAACAGTAACCAGTCTCATTTTTTATAGATAATAGGTCTTTTTTCAGGCTCCTTAGTAGCAAGACTCTGTATTCCAACAATTAACTTCTTGCGTCATGGACTGCAGTACGTGTAAACAAGAAAACAATGGAATATTTCCCACTTTCAACACAAAACATTGCACACAAACGGGCGCATGATTGACCATTGTCGTCATCGCTCTGTAACGTCCATTTCAACCAATATCCTTATAGCATTTGGTGGCGAGATTGTCAGCATAAAACACACTTTGCAATGCTCACTAAAGCTCCGAACGCACTGACAGCGGAAGCGGGGCAGCGCGGTGGCGTCACAGTATCGCTTGTAATATTTGAAACTTGAAAGAACGCGCACTAAAGACTAGCCGGAAAAGAAACATTTTGTTCGTACCATCACCGCTTCCGCTGTCACTGTGTTTGGAGCTGAAGTTCTTCAATATCGACTTATGGAGCCAGACTTTTGAGTTCCTAGACTTTGAAAATAATTGAATGTAACTGACAAAAAAAAAATTGTTTAGTTATGTTTTTATTAGTTATATTAAGCTAGAGTAAAGCGCAACAGAGCTCTACAGCACCTAACTTAACCAAGAAAGCAGATTTGCAATCTGTGACAAGAGTCCTGTACTTTTGTGTATTGCTAACCTACAAATGCTATGCCGTTAATGTTCAATGAGTTTAGATATCTCCTTCCAAAACTATCAATTTCTCCTCACCTTATCTTTTCGTCTCTATTTGGTAGTCTGATTATTAAAACAGACAGATTTATGATATTAGTGAGGACGAGGCTAACATTAAAGCTTACCATAACGGAGATGAGCTCAAGCAGCTGCGTCTGTATGTCGTGAGCGTCGTCATGTAAAGCCCATCCGCGTTGCTGAGCGTCGTTGGCTGCTTTAGAGAGGGCGTTGAGAGCCGTCATCATTCGTAAGGCGTCGGGGGCCGCGTCCATAGCGTTCTTGGGGCAAGTTATGTTGCTGTTAGCCTCTCGGAGAAGCGCATCGATGATCGACCGAGCAGCACCGCCTGGTAGAAAGTCCTGAAATGAAAGACTTAAGTGTGAGATTTCAAAATAGTCTTGAATTCATGGTTTTGTGACCATTGAGAAGATAATATTGTAGATGAGATGCTTTGATGGGAGCACTTTATTTTATTTTTGAAAGTAGTACTGCACTAAAAAAATACTTGACTGGTCTTGGGATCTAAATAATTCAAATATTTAAGCTGTATTTATAATAATTCCACAAAGTAACAAACAAGAAATACACATTTCTTCATAGTAATGTGGTATTTGTAAACAATCTTAAAGTGTAAAATTGATTATTTTTACATTTAATTTTTTAAATGAAATAACAATTTAAAAACAAAATTAACATCTGTAGTATACATAAATATCATGCCTGTATTCCATAATGGAGTAAAACACTCCAATAGATTACAAACATACCCTAAGAGAAATAAGCACAGTTTCAACAGCAACTTTTGACATCTCGTGGCTCAGCTGCGTCTCTTTACGGACAGATTGCACAATGTCATAAATGGCATTCGGTTTGATGCTGTCACTGCTGTCCTGGCTGTCATCCTGGTTGTCCGTGTCCGATGACAGTTGGTTGGATGTTTTGTTGATGGCTCCTCGCTTGCTGGTTTCTTCATTTTCTGAAAGTATTTTGATGTGTATTTCAAATTAGCAAAATAAATTTGACTATTACTCTGTTGTTTCTATACCACTTTATTGGTTGTTTTAGTGTTTTGCAATAATGATTTCCATTTCGATTCCTCACAAAAAAATTAAACTTTGTCTCTTAAAAGTCTAATCTTCATAAATGAAACAAAGTATAGTAGAAAATCATCTTAATCTCTGGTAATAATATTCTAATAAGTATGTAACATTCAAAGACAAACATCTTCAACAATCTTGTTTTATGAAATAAATAAAATTTTACAACACACCAACCACAACAATCATCTTCATAGGATGAAACAAGATTTATGTATAATTTATTGGGTTTAAAGTAAGAGGCAAGTCAATAAGCAATATCCTTTCCTTTTAACTAACATAAAGATGTGAATAGCACTATGATGAGCACTATAATCAAAGAGACTTACCAACTATAGATTTAGGTGATGAACTATCTCGTTCCTCATTGATATACTGTTGTGACACCACAGGTCTTAAGTCGAAGGAAGGGGACACGCCGTTGGGCGGGGTAGCGTCATCCAATCTAGGCGGAGGCTTTGGTGCTTGTGGCTTCTTGTTCTGAGGCCTCATCGATACAGTTATCTGCTTCTTCTTCTCACTCAATCTAGCTAACAACTCTTGCTTCGGCGCTGACATCCCATTATCCTCGTTCAACGATTTAATGCAACTATTTAAGAAGCCCAGGAAAAACTCCGGCTCAACCTGCAACAATAACCACACTGAACTAACTGACTGAACCAACTAATAGAGCTCTAATTACAAAATGAAATAGGAACGAGTTGAACCTTGACTGTGGCCACGTAATTGGAGGGAACGAAGCCAACTTGACCTTTTCTATTAACAACATGCCACCAGTTTCGCTGCTTCGCATTCTGTTGTTGGAGATAGAAAAATTCGCCTTCTGTGAAGCTCAAGGTTTTAGCTAACGTTGCCTCAAAATCGTACAGCGCTTGAAGCATCTCATTGTCCTCTGCAATACACAATAAAGACAGTACATTCCCTATTATTGTTATACACACCCAAAAAACCGACGACATAATAAACAATTATTTAATGCTTACCAAGATCGTTTTGCATTTCACCCATGGTTGATAACTTTTTTTCTACTGAGAATATATATTGCACTCTTTGTTTAGAGTTACAATTCGCTTTCTAATATCATTTTATGCACAGAAATTTAAACTATGCGATTTCCAGACTAGTACCATCAACAAATCAATTTACATTTTATTTTTGACAGCTGGCTCAGGGTTAAAAGACTTAAAAAATATTTATGAAAGCAAAAAGTCCAAGAAATTAATCCATACAACCGACATCAAACCACACGAAACCAGATCACAATCAGAAATAAGCGCAATTTTAGTAAGAATAAAGTGTCAAAAGTCCCCATTTATCCCATCTAAGCGAGTTATTCGGGTTCAAATGTCAAAATTTTTGTTTTTTTTTGGAGCTTTAGGTTTCGCTCTCAGCGACTCGAAATCTCGCTCAACTCTATTCAACTGTACGTCTAGTGTGTTCAAAACGATCATGCAGTCGATAACGATTTCGTTTCCGGAATTGTATAAAGACGTGTCGACCGCGGTAGTTGTGCAAACGTTCCGTTGGCGGCGCTGTCTGTTTCCATACAATTTTGCGATAACTCGCAAACGAAATCGTTATCGAGTGCATGATCGTTTTGAACACATTAGACGTACTGTAGATTATCGTCGTGGTTCAGCGTGAGATCATCCACGTCTGGTTTACCAGCGGTGTAATTTTTTATTGTACTAGGTCGCTTTTAAGACATCCACGGAAAAACTGGAAAGATATTCTTATAAACCCGACAACACAATAGTATAGGTATCTACGGGTATGTTTTAAGTGACAGGCTAACAACCTGTTAGGTTACCTACTTCTTTCATCCATGTTTAAACCTAACGTTATGCTAAATATGTCTACGAAACGTATAACAGTCATGGTTTTGACTACGTAAGATTTCGTGTGCTCTGCCTCTTAATCCATTAGTACTCCATACGGTTGTATTGTATGTGTTATGTCACCTGAAACCCAAACATGGCGTGGTACCTAACGGTAAGGGACAGCGCAGACGACAGACTTTTGTGCGATCGAGTCTTCGGCGCAATAAAAACTCTGAATGGAAACTCTCTGCGCGCCATTCAGAGTTTTTATTGCGCCGCAGAGTCGATCGCACAAAAGTCTGTCGTCGGCGCTGCCCCTAAGAGATGACGAGTTTGTGGTCTAAGCTCCACTATACCTTATCGGTTTAGGTAGTTAAAACAATGTAAACAATCTTGACGTGTCTTTTTATTTAAACGTACACTTTATAAATAGAAATCTTTACATTTTACAATTTAGGTATGAAAAAATCATTCACTTTCTTAATTTAATTGTACAGTGTAACGATTTTCATTTTTAGACTGTGTATTTCAACAAAAAGACATGTCAAGATTGTTTATATTGTTTTAACTACCTAAACCGATAAGGTTATAAGTACTTCGTGAAGCTAATAAGTAGACCAATTTTTTTTTTTGGAATGGACCGTTGCTGTTGGCCTCAGAAGGCCTCTACTGCTTACCAGAGAGAGGCGATCTAACAGAAAGGGACAGCTCAGCACATGGGCGTAGCCAGAGGGGGGGTTTTGGGGGTTCAAACCCCTCGAAAAGTTCAGGATCCCATACAACAATCGTGTTTTTTTTGTGTCCGACTCGCACTTGGCCGACTCGCACTTTTTTTTTCGTCAACCCCCCACAAAACTAAGTCCTGGCTACGCCCGTGGCTCAGCATAATAAGGAGACCAGCGTACCGAAGAGCATTTATACTTACTAGGTAGGTACGTACGATGTTTTAAAGCAGCGACGGTAGTTACTTTCCCAAAGCCATACAGCATACAAAGGCAAGGGGAGGGCCCGCAATATCTTTGTTTAGTAAGTCATCGTAAAACAGTGTTTTGAACTGAGATGATCTTTGTTATCTCGGAATGGCGATGACTCGTGACGCGGTAATAAACACGCAGAAACTGACTGAGTGTAATAACAATGTTAAAATAGGTATTTGTGGTTTTACGATTTCGGGACTTTACTTTTGACCTAATAATATTACGTAGGTACCTATTATACTAATAATATTACGTTATAGGTATTCAAGATTGCTTTACTTATTAAGGAATGCAAGTAAAAAATATCGCTACAAAGTATAGGTACCTACAATAATGCAATTTAGTAGGTACCTACAGGTAGATATCTTTTTTTTTTTTGAAGGAGTTGAAATGCATTACCCACTTCCCTGAGTCGTTTCCGCGGATGGACATCGCGGCGACGACCCAGGGGGTGTGTGGGACTCTTTCCCCCGTCCTCTTCCCGATTGGAAGGGGAAGGGGGAACATACCCACTAAAACCACTCCGGCGCTGTCGGCTTGCCGGTTTAGGGAGACGCCATGGAGTCCCATGGATAAGACCAATGAAGCCACCCCGAGCAGTGGCGTAGCTAGGTAACCAAGGGCCCTGGGGCAAATAAAAAAATGGGACCCCACACCTATGTAAACTGATTATATTATGGATTA
>BHDV01043730.1:66131-90018 GCA_005406045.1 Adoxophyes honmai | reverse complement strand
GCCCCTTGGTAGCTACGCCCCTGACCCCGAGGTACAGGTATCTAGCTTTACTTATACTATAAGAGTTATAAAAAAATTAGAAGTCTCAGGATTGGTAGGCAATTACGTACTTTCTGTAGATACTTACCGGTACAGATATGTGGGACACTACAAAAAATGTTGCCAAGTTTGATGCCGTGGACTACACCGGTAACATAGCACCTAGGTACGTAGGTAGAAGTACGAACAAATCCCCTTGTAACTTTCTTAAACCTATCTACTAGATTGCAAAAGGTAACAGGAACCTAGGTATATCCACTTTCATGTCGTATGATTGTATGGGAATCAAATCTATAACTATATCTACAATTTGTCCGGGCGTCCGGGGAGCGCGACCGGCTGGCACTTTGACCAACTTTTACGACTTTTACGACTTTGGAAATCAATTTAAATTTTCGCCAACATTTTCAGGGTTCTATATCGACAAGGAACCCTCATGGTTTTGTAAAGTCTGTCAATTTATCTCATTGTGATGCTGCCAATTTTTTTTACAAGATACTTAGGTACTTAAGTATCTATCTCTTAGCTGTTTCTGTATTTATTGTGTTGTTTTAACAGGGCTGACATATTCATGAATTTAATAAAGCCCTATTAACTAAGTACATTACACATCAGAGAGCTTTGTGGTAACGGACTAACGGACCTAGGTAGACAATAATTGTTAACAGGTTCCGATATATGAAGAGAATAAAATCTAAATCCAGCAAATGGTAGTTATCTTCTTTTTACTGCAGAACAAAAAACACTTTTTATTTGTGTTAGTACTTGTTGTTTCTTATATTTAGGTATGTAGGTATGTTATCAAAAGAAAACTTAGATGTAAATCTCTGTTATTGATATTTCATCATAATGAAAAATTATTCAGTAACAACACATAAGTAGGTAAGCTCTTGTTAATAAGCGCTACATTTTTGTATTGATCGCAAAGTAAACAAACAAGCTGTAGTGCTTCCCCTTTTATCTGACTCAAGCGTGCCGTCGGGTAAGAACCTGTGTTTCCTCAAGTCATAGTATAAATACAGAACGCGGAGCTGCGATAATTATTAGTGTGCATCAAACAACCCAGTCGGCAACATGTCGAAAATTACCCTAGTGTTGGGTGTCGTATTAATAGCGTTTATTGCTGGGTCATCATGCCAGAAGTTCATCCAGCCTACGTACAGGCCACATGTACCACATCAAGGACCCAGATTTATATTACCAACGTACAGACCGCCAACGCAAAACAAACCAGTAATACGTTATGTTCGCGATCTAAGTGGCGTCGCCCCGGTAGTAAAAGTAAACTTGGACGATCTGGCCTCGAATTATGCCGATGAAGAGCATTTAAACAGGCCTGAACGAAGCTTAGACTCTCCCAGTGCAAAACGAGGCGGCGGTCATTCAACTTCTTCAGGCAGCCGTGACACTGGCCACACTCATCCCGGTTACAATCGCCGCAATGCTCGAAGCGTCGACTCCCCCAGCGCTAAGCGAGGAGGCGGCAGTCCCAGGACCTCAAGTGGCAGCAGGAACACCGGCGCAACACACCCAGGCTACAACAGACGCAACGCACGGGAAATCAGACTTCCAGGACACCTTAACCCCCTCCGACCCAAGCCTTTGTACCCCAGACCGACTTTCCCTGCTCCAGTTCCTCGCATTCCTATCCTGGCCAGGACAGCTCGGGATGTTCAAATTTCTGGTCTTCCAAAAAAGCCTACACATCGTGATGTCATTATCCCTAATTGGAATCCCAATGCCAGGACTAACCCGTGGAACAGGATCGGAGGACGGCACGGAAGAAGTTTAGATTTTATTGAAGACTTGATGCTTGAAGATGGATATGAATCAGTTCCGCACGAACGACAGGTTCGGAGTGTGGGCATTCGTCCGGATGACGTTCGCAGGCATGAAATTTCTAGCTTGCTAAAAAAACCTAGGCACCCTGAAGGTGCTCGTAAAGTTAACCCTAATGGTAGAACTGATCCCTCGGTTAAACCCAAAGGACGGCACGCAAGAAGCGTAGATATCGCCGAAGATACGATAGCTGAGGATGTTTTTGAGTCGACATCACATGAAAGAGTAGCAAGAGACGTTCAGGTGTCTGGTTTGCCGAAGAAGCCGACCCATCGCGATGTCATAATTCCGAATTGGAATCCACATGTGCGTACAAATCCTTGGGAGCGACTTGGTGGTCGTCCAAAAGCACGCGCAGCACCATATTGATAGTTATCTGTACTTATTTAGATTATTTTGTACTTTACGTGATAGTTGTAAAAGTAAGTTATTTATTGTTACTTCAATATAATTTGGTCTACTTACTTTGCCAGTTATAATTTTGTTTTGTATCTATTTGTCTCTTACTTCTTTAAATTAAAGACTGTGATTTGAGTAAAACCTTTTTTCTTCTATGTTTTATCCACATTAAGTAGTTTACCTACACGATAATTATTAACAGCTAAGTACCTAAGGTACTTTAGCGATTGTGTTTTGGTGTGGATTGTTATATACATACATACATACATATTCTCACGCCTGTATTCCCAAAAGGGGTAGGCAGAGCACATGAATTCAAAAATCCAGTGCCACGTTTAGCGATTTCAGGGTAACCAGATGGTTAAACGTGATATTGCAGTGACAAGTTGCTAGCCCATCGCCCACAATACACATTGTTATATAACCGGTGAAATAACCAACTCCAGAGGTATTTTATTAATTTCTATCAGTTTTGAGGTCAGTTAAGTGAAGAACAAATACGTAAATTATACTATCTACTTAGACTCTTAAATAGCAAGTACACAAAATTGTCAAAACTATTAAGTTTATTAATTAATACTAGTTTCAACAAAATAATCTCAGGTCAAAACATTATACGCAGATACAGATAACCTAGGTCATTTAAACAAGTTATGTTTTTCTTACTTTATTTTATTCAACTTGAGCACAAGCATAACTAGCTAAGCTGATTTTTATTCCGTCGATAACACAGAGCGTGGTTAACATGTTAAAGTATATCTTTGGTTTTGTTGTCGTTTTGTTTGCGCTTACATCTGAGTCGTCATGCCAGAACTACATAAACCCCGAATTAAAGGAGTTTGATAAGTATACAACAAGAACCTATTTTCATACCAGCTCAAGATTCATTTCACGTAGTAGTGGAGAAGAAATTAGAATCAATGATGCACGGGAAAAAACGAAGAAAAATCCGTCCTGTGTGTTTACCAAGAAAGCCGAAAGGTGACACCGACGCTCATAATTGGAATCATCTTTCCAACAGCCTGGTATGGCAAGTTCGTTGCTCCTATTAGAAAGATTAGGGATCGCATTGATGAGCACATGATGGAAGATGAATATGCGACAGATTTGCATGATAGAAATGCCAGAGACATCCATTTACATCATCATCGTCAGCCTATATATACGTCCCACTGCAGACATTCATTTTAGTTCGCCTGAAATGAAAAGCAGCGTTCTTGTTTATCCCCTTGGCTGCTGGTTGGTATTCTAGTGATGGAGAAAATCTACGGAAATATACTGGACATTATGGAAAGAGTGAAAATATTATTGAGAATATCAAGGTGGAAGATGATGTGACGCAAAAAAGAAAAGTCCTTGACCTCCATATACGGGGAACTGCTAGCTTATCTATACTAATATTATAAAGCTGAAGAGTTTGTTTGTTTGTTTGTTTGAACGCGCTAATCTCAGGAACTACTGGTTCGATATGAAAAATTATTTTTGTGTTGGATAGACCATTCATTGAGGAAGGCTTTAGGCTATATAACATCACGCTGCGACAAATAGGACCGAAGACGTTTTGGGAAATGTGGAATAAACGGTGGAAATTAGTCACTTTTCCACCCGAACGGAGTCGCGGGCACAGCTAGTTACAAAATAATGGCGGTCCCGAACGAAACATTTTAAGAAATGGTTAGTACCTACTAATTATTTAGACGCACCTACAATCTTGTTGAGAGTTTATTAAAGGCCGATCACTGCTGTAAATGAAATATAAAAGAGATGCTCAGATTATATCATGAGATATCTGTGAGTTTTTGGCTTCTCGACCCTTAAAGTGTAGTGTGCATGTGCACATTGTGCAGGAGTTACGAGTACTACGTCGGTTGTTTTATTTTCTTGTGCTATTTTAAAACCTCACATAGTATTTGCCTTGTAGAGTATCTAAAATCGATTTTAGCAAGATTTTAAGTATCTAGTGGGGATAACTTCGCACATCGATTTTTCTATATAAACGCACCAACTTACCCCCACTATTTGAAATCTTGCCACTTTAAATGCCGGGGACTGTTCCTACTTTGAATGGAAGAACAGCGCTCCTAAGTATTCCTTGTGCAAAATTTGTTAAATCTGTACCTATAGCACACATACAAATACAATTTATAAATAAATATCACTGGACAATTTTTTACACCAATCATCTAGTCCCAGAGTAGGCAATTTAATGCCTGTGTTATGGGTACTAGACAACGGATAAACATACTTATATATAGATAAACATCCAAGACTCGAAAGCAAACATTCGTATTCATCATACAAACACCTGCCCCGACCGGGGATCGAACCCGGGACCTTAAGCTTCGCAGTCAGGTTCTCTAACCGCTATTCCAATAACCATAAATGATTAACATTTGACTATGTTAATACAACGTATAGAGTAAATATCTTATTACAACGTTAGCTTTTGATTGGTAGAGCGGCTGGTTACGTGGGTGTAAGATTACCTTCAGTAAATACCTTGCGATAGTTATTGAAACATTATATTTCGACCTTTGCTATCCCAGCGGACAATGTGTTCCTATTACTGGGAACCTTTGTGCGTTATTGAAAGGCTTATAGTTCGTAATATTATAGGGATAAATAAATAATGTACATTAATATCTACTAACACATTATGTCGGCATTAGGTACCATAGAATAGGTAATAGTATGTTACTTTAAACAATTAACAACAACGAAGTTGATAACACCAAATTCGTGTGTCAATTTCTGGGGGCACGGCCGTGCCCCCACCAAGTCGAGCAAAAAAGCGTCACGGCCGTACCATCCTTTTCTCGAAGCATTCAGACCATTTTCGACCCCCTGTAACTTCGTTGTGGATAAAACTAGAAGACTGAAATTTTCAGTAATCATGCAGGCATTGTAAAGACACATATATTTCAAATTTCATTCAATTTGAACTAGTATTTTAAGAATTATAACGGGTCATATTTCTTAATTTTGTCACTCACTCACTGACTGACTGACTCACCGATCATCAAAAGTCTAAGGCACTTCTAGCAGACCTAGAAGCTTCAAATTTGGAATATAAGTAGTGTTTGGTGTATGAATCAAGGAAAAACTAAAAAAACCGGCCAAGTGCGAGCCGGACTCGCGCACGAAGGGTTCCGTACCAAAAACTGCAAAAAATCAGAATTTTTGTATGGGAAAAAAGTAGAACTGTCTGCAAAATACAAAAAGAAATGAGATCCCATCAAAAACAATACTTGTCAAAAAAAACCAAGTCTCGCAACTCAGTTGTTCTGCGGTAAAAAGTTGTGAGATCCATGTAATACCAAGTCGGTATAACATGGTATAAATAAGAACAACTGAGTTGCGAGACTTGGTTTTTTTTGACAAGTATTTGTTTTTGATGGGATTCTTTTTATCCGTCAGATTTTGGTCATATTTTAATATTTTTACTATGGCAACATTTACCATAGTTACAAAGTTAAACGAATTTTCTTATCATTCAACAATCTTCTCAGCAAGCATTTTTTAGCTTATTAAGTACCTACATCAGATTTTAAACTTTTTGTAAACACGCCTCATGATGAATCGCGAATAAGACGTTACTAAGACAGGTTCGTGGATAGTTACCTTAAGTTACTAAGTTCGTAATCGCTGTCATCTTTACAACTTAGCCGAGTCATAAGTTTCGTTGGCGCCTACTCCGATTTTGCCGAGTTTTATTTGGCCAGTCCAGTCTAGCGAAAGGACCGCCTTTTGTAACTTTCTTAACAAGACTGTAAGTATTTTTATTATGTATATACTATGTATTGAAATAACTAGGTACTTTTGTACTTATAGCTTTTGCGTAGTTGTCATAGTAATAAGCAACTGGTCGGGGGATGAGTGGTTGGAATCCTTCTACCTTTAAACAAAAAATATATCTACGTATTTTTAAGGTTCCGTACCCAAAGGGTAACTACGAGACCATATTATTACTAAGACTTCACTGTCCGTCTGTCCGTCAGTCCGCGTGTATGTCCGTCAGTCACCAGGCTCTATTAAGAATCGTACCTAAGAACTAAGCGAATGAAATTTTAACAGATGATGTATTTCTGTCATCGCCATACCTATCAACAAATATAAAATCAAAATAAAAACAATAATTAAGGCCCCCCTTCCCTTGTCCCATGGAAAAAACGTGATATTTTGGTCGTTTTTAGTGGTCACCATTCTGCGAGCTGTATATCAAGAACCGTGATAGCTAAGCAGTTGAAATTTACACATAATTATTGGTTTGTTTTGTCACTGCAACAACAAATACTAAAAACAAAATAACAATAATTATTAAGGGGGGCTCCCATACAGCAAATATGTTTCTGGTGATTTTTTAATACGTCATACTTAAACTGCAATTTACCTTTCATTTACCTAGTCAATGGTACGGAACCGCACTTGGCCGGTTTTTTTAATACTTCGGCCATTACGCCGAAAGCAATACAATTTATTGGTTATTACCTAAGGTACGCTTCCCGATATTTCTATTGTGATACGATCAAAGGTGAATTTCAAGAATAAAATATTAAAGCGGGAAAATATAGAAAAATTTCGTCATCCCCTGTGACTAGTTCGGTTCAATACAATGGTGCGTCTGCTCTCGACAAAATAACGATACAGAGTCCCGATTCTACAGGCAACGATTGTGAAAATATCACTCGAAATGGGGATAACTCGATTATTTTTAAAAGGAGAAAGCTGACTGAGACTAACTGACTGACTGATTGATAGTCAACACAGGGCCGAAACTATTATTATCAGTTAGAAACTTGAAATTTTGCACAAGGGTTTATTTTATATTATAACGTAGGAGAGCAATAAGAAATGATTTTTGAAAAAACATCTCCTAGGGGAGTAAAACGGGGCTGTAAATTTAGTATGAAACTTTGCCGTACCTACTGAAGTTATTCGAATGAAAGTCAGTGAGAAGGTACAATTAATCATTAATGAGGGTTTAATACCTATCAATACCTCATTCACGGAAACAATTAAGTTAATGGGGAAATCAAAACATGCAGAGTTCAAACTTGTCTTGTCAAAAAGCTTTTGACAGATTGTAACGTCATAACATAATACATTTTTGTTAGAATTTCAAGTGTCAAATTATTATTTGATTAATCATAAATTAATATTATTATTACCAAGATCTACTGTTGTTTTTTTTCTTTGCCTTACAATTGCAAAAACCTAAAATGTTTACTTTCAATTCCAACTAAAAATTAAAATTCATTTTTGCTATAGTAGCCAGAGGCGAACACGATTTTCGAAATTGTCAAACGCCGCAGACTTTTTGTCTTTGTATGGGATTACATGACAGAGAGAGCGCTAAAGTATATTAATTTGTTTCCCTGAATGGTGTAGGTATACATTGTAACATCGTGTTTCAAATTAGAAATGTTGTCTTAATCTTTATTTATTTTGAAACTTTATTCAGTTCAATCGATAGTTTACGTCCGAAAAGATATAAAACGTTTTTCACAGATTTTGTTACGTGAATCGGATCTCTGAATGCTTCGGAAATATTGGATTCCTGTCGGTTCGAGATGTGGAGATGTTTTGTTAAATCCAACACGTTTTTAACGTGTGTGAGGCACAATAACAGCTTTTTAAAAACGCTATTAAGGTAATTGAATTAAAGGAAAACATTTTACTGTCAGTTCCCCTATAGAATGCCTTTAGAACACTGTTTTTTTCTTCTTTTACAGGGTGTCAACCTCTTAAGTAAAAAAACAAATCTCGACCTTTACATCCCGGTAGTTCGATTAAGGATTTGGTACAAAATTTTTAATTGAAACAAATTGATTTTTAATTCTATTCTTTTTTACTCAATCTTGAAACTTCTTTTTGTGGCACTGGATTTTTGAATTCATGTGCTCTGCCTACCCCTAATGGGAATACAGGCGTGAGAATATGTATGTATGTATTGAAACTTCTTGCGACCCCTTCGCAGAGGTTTTACGACCTCCAGGGGTCGCGACCCCAGATTAACAACACTGCTCGAGAATTTATGTTGTGAACAGGGTTAGGTTTGTACTGATGCAGGGCACAACAAGGGGCAGCGCAGACGACAGACTTTTTGTGCGATCGAGTCTGCGGCGCACAAAAAGTCTGCGTGGATTGTATGCATTGTGCGCCGGACTTTTTGCGCGTCGTGTGCGTTACGCCGCGGCAGTTGTGCAAACGTTCCGCTGGCGGCTCTATCTCAGTTTCCACACAATTCCGCGTTAATTCGCAAACGAAATCGTTATCGAATCCTTCATCGTTTTGAATACACTAGACGTTCAGAATCTCCGATTGTTTCAGTTCACGTAATTTTATTGAAAACTTGCGTTTCGCTATCTCCGTCTAGATCAACAATATTAAATGGTTTCGATTTGCATTCTTGCTGAATAATTCATGGGTTCCATTGCTTGCTTGTATCGATTCAAACTGGAATAAGTAAAAATAATATCGAATACCAAGTAAGAATGGTTTCGTTTTCATAGACATCTTCATGAAGAATAAATCACTGCAGTTTGTGGTTTTAAAATTTTAATGGGTTAAAAAAAGAACAGCCAAGGTACTGATAAAGTAAAAACAACAGACATGACGAATCCGTAAGGGTTCCGTTTTACTGTCATTTTTGGCCACCCAAGTAGCACAGATAGCTGCTTATCAGCTGAATAACGGATTCCCATAACGCTTAAGGTTGAATAATAATTCACATTTAAGAGTTATAAAAGCTGTATATGGGTGTAAATAGCTCTTATGACTCTTAAATGGGCACAAATTATTCAGCTAAAAGTTCACATAGCTGGTTAAGAGCTGCATAACAGCGATTTAACGGTGTTATAAGGGTTCACAGCTGAATAGCAGAAATTTAACAGTGTTATAAAGGGTAACGCAAGTGCTAGTTTAAGTAAATGGTCCAGTTCTGTCATGACAAACACTTTACGTTTCGTGAAGGAAACTATTGATTGCATATGGCGGAAAGATATTCAGCATTTATCCTGGTAAAAGTACTATCGTTTTACATACTAAATATAAGAGAAAATTATTGGGAATTAAATTTTACTGCCAATATATATACATGTTATCTAAGAAAATTTTTGTGCGCCACGATAATATTCTGTTTTAAATTAGTTTTGTGATATAAATAAACCGTAATAAAAACTTGACTTAATAATTTTTAGTGTTTTTATAACATTTACGAATTACCAAGTTATTATTATAATATTCTCAGGTAAACACTACTGTAATAGGTTGCTAATTAATTCGTAAAACATCATAAAAGTTGAAAAATAGTTCAAAGTATTTATAGGTTATTACAACAAAATGGTGGTTCACTTTAAACAGCGACGTGAACGCTTAAAACTTTTATATTCAGCTAAAGAATGATTAATAACTCACTAGTGAACTAGTAATAAGCAAAAAGCTGAATATAATGTCACATCTGACCTGTATGCAGCTATAAGCGACTTTGTTTAGTTTTAATGGTTCACAAGTTCTACTTTTAGCCATGATGTGAACGGCTATTACACTTATTGTTATTAAAATTATTAGGGATCCATAGTACTATATGAAAAACCACCGCATGGATAGCTATTACATACATACTTACATCACTCCTGTATTCCCAAATGGAGTAGGTAGAGCACACGAAACGCTGAATAGACAAAACCTTCTTGTCACCTCTTACGACATCCACGGAAGAAATGGAGAGATGTTATTCTAAACCCGACACCACACTGAACCGTCAACTGAATAAATTTGTAGGTTACGTTGACTGAATACAGTACCACATGTTGCCTTTTTTTCAGAAATAACCTGATTAACAATACTTATGTGAGCCGCTAGAAAGAAAAAGCCGGTAACCCGGTGCAATAGTGAGTCTTTAAGGAGCTGTGAGCTATCTAGTGTATGTTTAAACAGCCGGTATGCAGACACTATCAATGGCGCTATAAAAGCTGAATAGCGGTATACCTGCTCAGCAATAAGCTGTAATAAGGGCCACATTTTATCTATTATACAGCTAATTACTTCATAATAGTTCACATGTGTTCCCTTAATGAGTCAGTGTAATAGGAGTTCACAAATACCTTGTTATACATCAATTGGCGTAAATTTACCCACTAAACAACCCTTATTACGACTAAGGCGGTAGAAAACGCTAGAAGCTGAATAGAGTCGGTGAAAATATACCATTATGACACTCTTAGCGTATTAACGGTGGTTTTGTAGATCTTAATGCAGCTCTTAACCCACTTACGCTGTTTAAGTAACCACTGAAAGCTATTATGCAGCCGTAGGATCACCAGTGTAGTCTTAAAAAGGTCTTATTACGCTCAGGGTGTCAAATGTCACTAAATGTGAGTCAAAAGTGAGCTATCTGTGCTACTTGGGCACGGACACGGAACCCTAAGATAAAACATTATGTACTCATATTAGGACATTGATCTGTTTTACAAGAGTATTTTTTGCTTTCATACCTACATACAATCACGTCTGTATTTCCAAATGGGGTAGGCAGAGCACACTAAAATAGTGCTGTACCTCCAATATCGAAAGTTAACTTTAGTAACGATTTTTGTAGGAAATTATCCCAGAAAGTAATCTAATAAACTTTGGAATTTGGTTGATTACGATAATAATATTTCACCTTATGATATAACATGGACAAACCATCTGTATACATACACAGAGTGAAAACATCGAGAGAGAGAGGGGGGGGGGAAGCCATTAAACAATAAACTGTGGTGTCATTATTTGTGAACATTTAGATTTGTCTATTTAGTATCTAAGAGTATTAACCCCTCGTATGCGGGAAAGGAAAAATATACTGCATTCGAGCCTCTTCTGTTTCAATATCTACAAATTATGGTGATTAAAAAAAAAATATATGTATCCTTAAAATGGAGCAGATCAGCTCCGTAGCATACGAGAGGTTAAATAGTCTACATACAGTGGCGTGTAACGACATCCACGGAAGAAATAGAAAGGTGTTATTCCAAATCCCACACCAGCCACCACACGGTTACGAAAATAAATTCCTTTCAAAAATCTTATTTCAACTCCAATCCTGACTGCAGCGTGACAAATCACTTTATAATAAATATGTATAGAGTATTCTGTTATTAACTATTCCGTTTTAAAAGGCGCTTAAGTAGCCTTTCCTTGTGAATAATAATTGCCATACAGCGCTATACAGCGCTATACTCCAATTTACATTTTCATGCATAAGTAGCCGTCTTGTTCCCAGTATGACGCTGCTGATTTTCCCATAATTGCACGACTTTTTACATTCGACTACGGCCATTAAGGTTTCCTGCGAAGGGTGTAGAAGTGTCGTGTGTTTGGTGCTTTTCTTTTATGTCGGAGAAGCTGTCGTGTGAGGTTTCCTTAGTGCGGCTGCGGCAAATCCCTGAGGAATATAATTTTTAGGTCACTGCGGTTTGATTTTGCACTGCACGGAATCGACGTAAACCTATTTCATTGATGATTTTGCAAAGGCAGTTACGTCGATACATTACAGGGTGTTGTTATTCCGAAGTTCACGTTGTAACTCACTTATTCTACTCGATGATTAAAAAATGAAAGAAAAACAATAACAAATTTAGCGCAGATAACAAATAACTTGGCATTAGCTTGGTTAATATTGATAACCTTTCTTGAAAAAAAAAACCTTCTTCAAATGGGTTGTTGACTAAAAAAATTATTTAGTCCGTCAGACATATTGTCAAAAAATGTTGTAGACGTGTTTTTTGTTTTATTTGACGAGTAAGAAATGACGAAGATACAGTGCTCTGAAGTTAGATACCAGTGACGTCACGCCTTGGTACAATTTTTACCAAGGCTCGACATCACGAACCCTCATTCCGGAAGTCTTATGAGCCATACATTTGTCAATGTTTTATTATTATCCTAAACCCGAAATTGTGTGGGATGCCACCTGTGTAGATACACTAGCACCGTCCCACCTCCACGGTACATCTATAGGATCAGGAGCGGCAGCTGAAGCGGCCGAAAAATTAAAAAGTGGCAAATACAGAGGTCTCGGCTCTGAATACCTTTTCTTACCATTCGGAGTCGAGACCTTAGGTCCGTGGGGTCCCAGCGCCACCAATCTTACAAAAGAGCTCTCCAAGCGGCCGGTAGATATAACTGGAGACCGAAGAGCTGGCAGCTTTCTCGCTCAACGCATCAGCATTGCGATTCAGCGAGGAAACGCTGCCAGCGTCTTTGGGACCATGCCTCGGGGGTGCCCATTTTTAAATATAGTCTAGTTTTAAGTAAGCTATATCTTTTTTCATTAATGTTTATCTTATTGTGCTATGTTATACTTTTCAATAAAAAAGAAACATATTAAAAGTAAAAAACCCAAAAACACGTGTCTCATTTCTTCCATAATCTAGCTAACGGACTTATTAGAATGATCTATTTTAACCCTGTCATCATCCCTATTAAGTTATAAAGCTGTGTAACAACTATTACCTAATCTGTGGCTCTGTCGTGTCCCGTTGCACTTCGCCCCGGCTTACGGAAACGGTGGCTGCAGCGGAAATGGCGGTCCCAGCTAAAGGAGGGCGCAAATTTTCTGCGTAGTTAGTGGTTTTAGCTGCAGCGGCAAAATACTTAGCCGTAATGGCTGCAGGGTTTATTCCACACTGCCCGCGCCATAAAACAGCGATCGGCGAATCAGAAGCTTCAACGTCACTTTGTTGGGATGATCTTCTATACAGTCTTATCTTATCTGACAAAAAAGATGACTAAAAGGAAAGAAAAGCCGATATAAACATCAATATAAGCAAGGATTCACATACATTCATTGTATTCCTAGGGGTAGGCAGAGCACACGAAACGCTACGTCGACAAATTTACGATTATTCCTCGTGTCGTGCTATTTCTATCATATTCTTTAGCCTTTGAGTTAAGAGGTAGGTACAATAGTGACAGGTTGCTAGCCTGTCGTCTTAAATATTATTGACATTAACGGAAGAACGCTGCAAAAGATTTGCTTGTGGGTAAGAAAGAAGTTTTTTGTGTACCTACCTATTGCTACAACATCGCTTTGATTATCCAGAATACAGGTCCAGAAAGCTTTAGCAAAGGCTCACTCCAGAAGCGATATTAGGTATACCAATTTTATTCAAATATCTGATTCTCTCTTCTTCTTACATCTCTAGAGAGAAAGAGATAGATACGGTTACCGTCATAAATGTAATGCATTTTACCCATTACAGATTCAGGGCTTGTTAAAATTGCACCGATTCTCCCCCACAGCGGCTAATTTCCAGTTTAATCCAGTTATTCAGTGACTGAGCGCTTGAAGACGCAGGATCTTTTAGCATATATTAATATCAAAGAGGTTCAAAGATTTTACAGGAGTTTAGATTTTAATACACCTAAGGGTGGAGCATGGAGGTAGTTATTGATATTAAAATTACCGTTTTGTTTAAATGAGATTGTTTATTGGTTAAATGGCATTAATATACGAGTGCAACCTATGAATAAATGATCCCGAAGCATAAAATTCCGTAAGAATGACCAGTACGTATGTAGGTATCTACTTTAATGTCTAATTATGTGCAGTCGCAAAGGTATCTAACTTTATCTAAGACTCTAAGTGTATTCAGGTACAACATTTATACGACGTACAAAAAATGACAAAAATGCCGGCAAAACGGAATTCCACAAACAATTTCGAATCGGAATCACGGGTTCGACCGCGAACCGACCTTGTTTTTCAAATTTGAAATTACCTATTTGTTTTCTTCATTTTAATCATGACCTGTTTTCAGAAGTTCGAAACTTGAATGTAACAACTATCGCAGTACCTATATTATTTTTATTGTATCTAATGTAAACATTATAATAATGCTACGACTGGACAGATGTTTCTTGATGTAGGATTTTGGCTTATTGAATCGGAACGCATAAGAGGGATATTACGAGATCAAAGTCAAATCTACTAAGTTCCCGCCGCTGCCCATTTTACTAGTTAATAATTATAGAAATCGAAACGCTCCTTCTATAGGAATATCCGTTAAATACGTTGGCAGCAACTGACTGTTCACCTCATTGCATCTCTGTCATACTTGCCCATTAGATAAGGGATGTACGACAAGAAGTGGGAAGAGGAAACGTGTTCACGTAATTAGGGGTCTCAATTTTCTTGGGATACAAAAACTAAATTGCTTTCAGTCATGTAATGATGTATTGATCAAAGCTTTTCTTATAACACATAGGTACGACGTGTTTTTATTTGATTTAGATATCTATTTGTGCACATATATTTGCTAATATCATAAGTAATATCCAAAAATACTCTGTCTGTTACCTTTTACGTTTTAACATCTGAACTAATTTCTAAGAAATATTAATTTGGTTGCTAAAATTTGGTTTAGGTTTTTAAAGAAGGTCATGGAATTTCAATCATGGAAAAGTGCATACCTAGTTCCTGTTGGATAAAAACAAGCGAATAAACTAAGCTATACCTTATTTGTTTAGGTAGTTAAAAGAATATAAACAATCTTAAAGTGTCTTTTTATTTAAACGTACACTTTATAAACCGAAATCTTTACAATTTACAATTTAGGTATGAAAAAATCATTTAGTTTTACAATTGATTGTATAGAGTAACGATTTTCATTTTTAGACTGTGTATTTCAACAAAAATACAGGTCAAGATTGTTTACATTGTTTTAACTACGTAGAAATCTGCAACATTGCCTATATGATGCAACTTTGCCTGATTTGAAAAACTGCTATTATTTACCAAACGGCTATGTATTTTTATGATTGGGTAATCGGTATTTCTCCTTTTACCCAATCATAAAAATACAAAGCCGTTTGGTAAATAATTTCATAAGTTTTTCAAATCAGGCAAAGTTGCATCATATAGGCAATGTTGCAGATTTCTACCCTAAACAGTTCAGGTATAGTTAAAATAAGTATGCATTGGCGCTCAAAAATATAAATAAACGATTGTGATACTGTCTTACTTTATTCATTTCGGTGGACCACTTTTAATTGTTAACCTATTTCAGCAATATTATTTGAAACTTCTATTTAACGCTCCAAAAAATATGCCTCAATATGTTTGTCAATGTCAACATAACATTGAAATAATATTGCCACTCAAATAATAGCTGGGTTCAGCTTTCATTTGACTCTGTGTACCACGGACTGTATTCCAATTGATGTTTCAAGTATCCGAGTTAATCAATAGCCATCATCAAATGACATCGGCCGTGCTTTGATCTCGCTTTGTACGGAACCCTTGTGTTCGCGGACTCACGGTACTCGACTCTGGAGATCCGGTTGAGTACTGTCAAGACTTGTCCAGAAATATCCATGTTATTACTATCTGCATTAAGTGGACTGTGTCAACAAGTCAATTGCTGTTGACACCAATGTAGGTAAAAATGAAGTCGAGTTACATCAGTTACCTCTAGGGTTGCCAACTTTTTTTGGACCCAATATAGTAGTTTTGACTTCAGAACCCATAAAAATATAGTAGTTCGGGAATTATTAATAAAAAATATAGTAGGTTTCAAATAATATTTAATTATTTTTTAAACATATATTTTTTACTGCTTTGAGCTTTCATTAACAAATTTTTGTTTTTCAAGAAATTGTCAAAGCAATACAAGCACTGCAAATATTCTGAAAGTGTGATAAAAAAATAGAAACCAAGCTTAGCGACTTTGATGATAAAAATATAGTAGTTTTGCCTACTATATTTTATTTATAAAAATATAGCAGTTGGACCCCTAATATAGTAGGATACTATATTATATAGTAGGGTTGGCAACCCTAGTTACCTCAGACAATGCCATGAAGTCATGGTGATCCCGGCGTAACTGTGAGGGTTGGGTTGGTAAAAGTCCGTATTATGGCCATCGATGGTTTAATTTACCGATAAAGATGATAGATAATGGTGATGGGTAACTTTCTTTTTCAAGTAGGTCTACGAGTAAACCTCAAAACGATTGAATTTAGCAAAACTGCCGTTAGCCGACTGCGTATACAGACTGACGAGGTTAGTTATATTATATCGAATAATTAGTAAGCGGTAAAAAATTTACCCAGGTTTACACCTACATTTTCTCGTAGATACTTACGTGGACGACATGTTCAGTCTGCTTGGTGACAAACAACTGGTGGGTATACAGTTTATGATTAACTCCTAAGTGTAAAGATTAGTTCTTACACAAAAAATATTACAGTCGGCACTTGGTGATTTCAAAATTGGCACTGGGTACCAAGATTTGAATTAAAAATTAAACAATTCGAAACGAATTTTCTCCAAATGCTTGAAAACTCGTGATCGCGAATCTTTTAGCGTTCATGTCAGATAAAACGGCGATTAAACGATTTTTTAAAGGCACAGACTGCACTTTAAAGCACTATTCTTTGCTGCAAAAATGTTCACCACCAGAAAACTTTATTTCTGATTAATATTCACCGACCGTAGTTTTTGAATGTGATACCCAACACGGGATTCTAGGCACGTGGGGAGTGCAGGTGTCGCCTTTGCAGCATTAACGCCTGCAATACGGCTCCTCAAATATTACCGATAATATCCGGAGAGATCCGGATTCGATGTTCGGACAATTGGATTGGATTCCTGTGTCGGTATTGCACTTTGATACGTACATGTACAGGTTGCTATACTAACTGGTTGCGCCGCTGTGTGCAAAGGAGGTGGATAAGTTGAGGTGTTGCTGGTTGCAACCTTCTTGTACCTCGCGGACCGGGCACAGACATGTTGGTCGTCAACAAACATTCAAAAAACGATTCGGCTCGCATAATTATAATATATTTATTGAACTTAAAAAGCCCCGTTAAAACCGCAAAAACCGTGCCGTATATAAACGCCGCGCTCAGTGCCCGTGACTGAACAAGAAAGGCCGGTGGCAGATTCAGGTAAGTCCGCTTTCAGGGCCCACAACGGCGTGGTCAAACCATTTACGTTGTACAGTTTTATGTGAAATACTTGCTTGGTACATATTATATATGTGAGTCTTGAGTTTTGAAGTGATTCGTATGATAATATTAAGGTTGTACAAAGAGAAGTTCCTTTAGCTTCAATTAGGTATTTTGTGAAAAGCATAAAATATGAAAGTGTCTAAATATCTTGTTATAAACTGTCTCTGAAAATAGAAATGTATTCTTTGGATTTTACTACAAAGCTTCTAATACCTCCCTATAATACCTTTTGTAAATAAATAATGTAAAAGTGTCCGCTGTGCCATCGCATTGGTATAATAATGCCATATTTAATGCAAGAGCCACTACTTTGAATTTTAGCACTGAAGGCTGGAGTAAACACCAAACTCATAAGTTATTCACTCTACTTAGTGCCAGTGCCAACTCCAGCAAACCTAGGTTATACCAAAACATTTATTTTTCAACAAACACCCAGGTATTAAAGTTATGAAAGTTTTTCCCGCAAAACAACTACTAGAGTACCTTTAGCTTCCGAGAGTGATACGTTTTCTTGTTCCTTTGCGAACATTTAGAAGTTTGTTTAATTTACAATGAGTAATTAAGCATGTTTTACATTGCACTCCCGGGAGTAGGACATAAACCCAGGGTAATAGTAAAAGCATTATGTTTAATGTTACTACTTAAAACTACCGTAACATTCTGACTTCTGACACATAATTAAAAATAACATGTAACATGATTTTTTTGAGGCTGGAAAATTGCTGAAGAATTTGCCGGTGCTTTTTTGTATTTTGTGCAATGAATGGAATCATTAAGAAACACGGGAGATTTTGATGTAACAAACACTCTTTAGTGAGAATTTACTACAAGAATTCTGATTTTCATACAGAATAGCTACTAAACGTGCAAAAAATGTGTCTCAATTTAATAAATCAGATTTCCGGGCACGTGAAATTGTACGAGTAGTCGCAAGAGACGAAATTAAACTCATATTTTAGAGATTCAAGATGGAAGCCGGAGCAACGAGTTGCCAGCGCCGGGTTTATAAAAACTGGAGGCGCAGAGGGGACAGGCTTATCAAATATCAAAAGCCGAGTACATCTGGTGTACAAACGCTGTAATTACTAGGTAGTTACGTTGTTTTTGCTGCGTCGTTTAAAACTTCCCTGTGCGGTGTCAGGTTTGGAATAAAATCTCTCCATTCTTTTATTTCTCACTAAGGAAATAGTTTTAGGTGAGGTGGGTAAGTTTAAGGCGACAGGCTAGCAACCTGCCACTATTATATCTTTTTCATCTATTTTAAACCTAAAACGCTTACTCTATTTGGGAATATAGAGGTTTGGGGCTATTTTTGTTGTTAGGTAGCATAGGCTGAATTTCCACCAGAGATGTACGAGGGAAATGTGCCTAGAGGTACCTACTGTAAAAAAGTGTGGAGGTTTCCACCACAGCTGTCCTAGCAAAATACAAAAGAAAAACACATCCCTCGCTTGTTTTCTTTCAAAATTTAGCTCCGCTGAACCGTTTCCACCAGAGCTGTACTGACCGCCGCGATGTAAATGAAGAAATTTAGTTGGTTCTTCATAAGATCAACCTCGCCACGCATCCGTGCTCGTATCTGATGGAAAATTAACCTTATTGCTATATTCTGTATGACGAGGATGGCTCTGCTTTGACGTTGGTTAACGTGGTATTTCGATGCTGCAAAAATCATTAACGCGACGAAGCCACCTAAAAAAAATGTGCCTTAGAGATTACACAAAAACTAGGCTGTTCTATCTGTCCCGTGACACGAACCAAGCTATCAAGCTAACGAACGAGGTGAAAATTATCTAAACGACACAGATGGCGTGCGCCGTGCACTTTTGTAAACAAAATGGTGTACTGTCTGGATTGTCTCCATTTTGGTAATTAAGTTATTGCATGTTTAGCTTTTGTTAAAGAAATTTGAAAGTGGTTAAAGGTAGATTTCAATTTCAAGAAATAATATAATCTAGACACATCTAATGGCATGAATAAGATTACATACTTACACACAGACATATCGAGGGTCCCCTGGTGAAACCCGATAAGTAGCAAAAACCTAGTTTTGAGATATTCACGTTTGAAAGTTTACAAGGCCGTAACTCTGCATTAAATACATAAAATGTGTATCATAATAATTTTATAAATTAGGTAATTTAATCTAGATCAAGTTTTTAGACTTTTTAGACTCCAAGTTCAAATACATTTCCTTAAAAAAAATATTTTATGACCACGGGTACCGATTTATCGGGTTTTAGCATAAACAAAAAGAGGAATTTTATAACTTAACTCTTTGGTCATGAGGCAGAAAAATGCCAAAAAACATCCAAAATGGATATTTTAAAGGTTTTTTAAAGCGCGTTTATATACTCTGCCCTCACTGCCTCTGGGAATACAGGCGTGAGGATATGTTGGTAAGTATTTCAAATAAATTTTGAAAATACCAAATTCTTTTATGTTAAAAATAGTGACGTCTTCATCCGATTCCCGTGATTTATTACTGTTATATACTATTTAGTTTCGTATCCTACCGTGACAATATTCAGGTATCTTATTGCCCGATTGTCGACAAAATACATAACATAAATAAATAAAAGTCACGCCTTATTCCCTGCGGGGTAGGCATAGACAACAGACCACCATTCGCTCCTATTCTGACATACTTCTCTCGCTTCACTCACTTTCATCACTCTCGTTAAGCACGCTCGACGGTTTTTGGTACTCTTAATTCGGCCTCTCTGTAAAACCTCGCCGATCTCGTCGATATACGACTTACCCCACCACACTTCACTTGTAAATAACATTCTGTTTACATAGTGTGGCGCATCCCTAGCATCACTTTCCCATCACTACGCGCAGGCGACCGCGGGGCACCGCGCGGCGCGCGGGCGGCGCGGCAGCGGACCTGCTCCCAGTCGAGCGGCGCCCGCGCACGGCAGACTCCAATCGAACTCCGAGCGAGACGCATGTCGATCTTGCCCGCGCCCGCACAGCTTACGGCTTACGTTACCTTCGCGTATTTAACTATCTTCCTAATCTTCTATTTTCTCTTCGCCGTGCCTTCCTCTTTGTGCTTGCCTTCGCTTACGCCTATTGTAACTTTCTTGTGGACATTACACCGTGTAACTGAGACTCTCGTCTTTCATTTTAACTATAGTGATTAGCTCCTATACATAGCATTCCTCCATCCATTATCTTCACGTGCCTAAACCAACGCAACATATCTTTGTCTATCCTTGTCATAATACACTCTTTCAAGCCACACTTCTCTCTAATCAAGTACGCATTTATTGAAGAAATGAGGGTACCTACTTAATGTTTTTCGAGAAGACTTAATGTATGTGTATACATATAAATTTCCATTGTCCTTTCTTTGGCACGCCGGACACAGTTTGATAGTTTGACTTCCGAGGTATTGTTTGTGTTGCCTTGATTATGTGAGTGATAAAAGTAACATTAAATATTCCATAAAACTTTCCAGAAAATGAAAATGAAAATTCGGGATTCTAAAAATTGTGAATACTAGCAGTACAATTCTATAGCTAAATGGTTCTAGTTTGCGACATTCGAATCTGATTCACTATAATCAGATACATATTCTTTATATAGTCCCTACCTGTTTAATAACCTAGGTAATTTATATTTATTGAATCGTTTCTAAAAAAAAAACTCTGAACTTTTACGCACCTCAGAGGATAAGAAGTGAAAATTATTTTGTTTTACAAAATGGCGTTGTCTTGCAAAATTAAAAACAATCTGACAATGATCTTCTAGCCAAAAAAACTAATATTGAGACCCATTTATTGCCATCTCGCTCAAAAATCTCTTATTAAGGCGATATGGCAAAGCCAGCACTTTAACATAATTTTACCGGCAAGCTACACACCAGAAAATCATATGAAATTCTATATCAACGGATAATGATAGTTGAAATGTTACATTTTATAATGATAATTTGTTGTAATTAAAATTATCAAGCTTACGTTTAATTATTTTTACCTAGCTCGATCATCCACCAAAACATTGAAATTTGGCCATGTTATTGAATCAAGCTGTATTGTATAGAAACTTTAACTATCTAGGTAACTAGTACTTGTTATTATGCGTCGCAGCCATAACGTTTCGTCACAGTACAGGCGCATGAACTTGAAATTATTAGTACTAAATTTCGACTTATCGGGCTTCACCCCAATACGATCTAATACATTTTTATTAACAGTGTCATTATAAGTACCCAATAACTGAAGTTATCGTATCATTTTTTTAACAAAATTGTTTGTATTAAGGACCAAAAGTATATTTGTCGGGTTTTACGATTGACCAAAATTTTTAAATCGTTTAATTATCCTCGTGCTAAAATCTGACATATATGGATAAGAGTTTCTGTTTTTCATAAAAAAACTACTTTATTATTTAATTATATTTAAATAAAATCTGTTAAAAGCTAATAACTAGTTCCAAAATAAGATTTAAGTTATTATTTTTAAAATCTCATTCGCAGTGAATACCTATAAATATATATTATCTGGTTCTTGCTGTACGTATAACCAAAAAAATCAAGCCTTAACTATAGTTGTATTAATTTACACTTAAACAAATGTGAAAATGTTGGAATTTATCGGTTTACAATCCTTGCTAAATCAGTGTTAAGAATGAAATCGAAAAAACTGTCAATGCCATTAGATAGAGCTTGAAAAATGCTATATAGTGGCATTCATAGGTCGAAAACCCAATTTTCGCTACTTATCGGGTTTCATTCGGGGACCCTCGATATGTTAGGGCAGGTCGGACGAGGGCATCCTCGAAGAACGTATAATGACTAGTTCAAAAATGTTCTAAAAGAGGCCAAATTAGAAGTCACCGAAACCGTCGAGGATGTAATGACATTATTGAACTTAGATTGAAATTAGATTTTCTTTACTCTTTATCACTTGCTTTACTTCATACTACAGTTAGAAACAGATGTTATTGTAGTAGCAGAACTTACTAGCCTATTCTTAAAATTTCAAAGTGATCCAGATTATTACCGTCTGCAAATACAGAAATACCAATATTTAATCCATTCTAATTTTCCATCCATTTCTTAGTCAGTTGGTTCAAGCGTCACAATTCTACGCGTTAACGTTAAAACAAGCAAAACAAATTTAACAAACATCTTGCACGTCGTTAACACTTCAAAGCAACCCAATTAACAGAATTTAAATCGCGCACTCAGACTTGACGCAAAGCAGCATGCAGAAAGTAACGGAGTCTTCTCATTGTATTCGCTTCGCTACTGAATTTGGTGTCAGTTGATGTACAAACTAACTTTGAACATTAAAGAAGAGTCTTAAAGTGCGTGTTAACGAGACGAGCACAGATGCATGAAACACTGAAACCTATTATTAGGCTTCCCATTAATAAAGTGTAGGCTACTCAAATCGTTAGAGCATTTTTATACATCACACCTATTCCCTGCGGGATAGACAGAAAATAGAGCGCTATCTGCTCATGTTCTGGTCATACTTTTCTCGTAATCCAAACGACATAATGTATGTAGGTAAGTACCTATGTAACTCTTATTAAAAAAAAACACGAAATGATAGGTAAGCACACAATAATACACAAAGATTTGTACTTACTAAGATGAACATATCCCTTAAGGGATCTCTTCCTGTTGACCTTCAATCGATTGACAAAACATGTGGAATTAGAGTAGGCACACAAATAAAGTTATATCACATGCTCGAAAGTTTTAAAAATGTATGACATTATTATGAGTATACAAACTTTACCTACATGTAAACCAAATTGGGATTAAAGTTTGTATAAATATCCGTAAACGTACCTACATCACGCTGATATTTTCCAAAATTGTGTTGCCAGAGCAGACGAAACGTTACATAGATAAAACGAAGGTATGATCACCTTTCTTAGCCACTTTACGAAACAGTTTTAAGTGTAAAGATAGATAAAAGATGTGACAATAAAAACAGGTCGCTAGCCTATCGCTTTAAACGTAAGTATCTAAATCTAAATGTTTTGTCGCCTCATACAACATCAGTGGAAGAAATTAGATAAGATATTATGTTATTTCTAGACCCGACACCACAGGGTAGGTACAAATATATACAACATGTTTTAAATATACGTTAGCTTAATAGGTACATCGCGGAAACACATGGAGCGGTAATTAAACAAACCGCACAAAAAGTGTGAGTCAAAAAGGGATAGTGAACCTTTTTACTGCACAACTCGTTCTTGGCGGGACAGTAACTGGAGTAAATTCCCCCGCTTTTTCCGGCGTTACATGAGCGTACTCCTTTATTCAGCACTTCTCTCGAGCCCCTTTGTCACGTGCAAACATTTCGACGAAGAAAGCATTTTGCGCAGGATTTAATTACGCAGTGCTTTGAGGTGGGCAATGCAGAGGGAGTAATGCATTTTAGAGGGATTGTTTTTGGTTTAATCTTGTTGGAAAATTGTTTTGCGCCCCTGGGGTTAAATAGGCGGTTCAAAAGAGGTATTTTTTAAAAGGGAAATTGAGCTAAACGTGCAAGTATGTAGATACATACATACATACATACATACAGTCACGCCTCTTTCCCACAGGGGTAGGCAGAGACCACTTTGTTCCACTTGCTACGAT